>CAIGRF010314000.1:5778-25182 GCA_903798235.1 Fraxinus ornus | reverse complement strand
CAACATAGGTCATCAACTTGTGCAAAATACAGGGAAAAAGAATTGAAAGAACAAATTTCTCCGTCACTAATTGCACAGAGGTGAATGAAAAAATATATACCAATTGTAGAACACATTTTATATAAATCATCAATATCTTGGAAGCAGTCTAGAAATTTTCGAATTGCTTTCGGATGAAGTGAGAGGTACCGTAGAAAACTCCGAATCGGAATGTTCAGACTTCAGGAAATTTCCACTAGATGGCTCAGGGCTTCGGTTCTGGTTTTGAAAAGGGTTTGATCTTGAGAAAGTTGGAGCAGCGGCAACATTATCCCCTTTTTGATCTGACAAAGGTGAAACGCTCCCGATAGGATTTGGACTTCCTTTATGTTCTCCATTGGATCCATTTACAGTATCAGCAGACTCCCTCTTTTCTCTTTCTACAGTCTCTTTGAGGAGAAAATCAACCCACAGATTTGCAAAAGACTGGAAGAAAATGTCCAGCAACAGTTAGAATTGGCAATAGTAGCAAAAATATAGATAACAATGATTTTTTGTAAAGAAGAATAATGCAGATCACTTGGGATATATTTGGTGTACAGAATGTGCCAGTACTCGACAATATGACAATTTCAACTTTTGCTCTTCATTTATCATATCCACTGTGGTCTAAATCAATATACCAAACATCCAATTAAGAGCATGCTTCACTTAGCTTAAAAATTTATTTGTACGAGAGTCCAAATATGGAGTAATCAGGTGGTATAACCTTTTTATTTCAGAGGTCATTGGCTCCGAGGTGGAAAAACTTATCTGACTTAAAGTGGAACCTTGCCACAAACCCAGCAGAAGAATGAAAAATGAAAAAACAATTCCTTTCTCTGATCTTAAATATCCACTTGCAGTTTTTTGAAGAACAATTTTTCATTTATGTAAAATGTGTAGAGGCGTGCACCAAAAAGAGAATAACCGCTGCCAGAGAAAGTGACAGCAAGAACGACCTGGTCCTCAGATGCCATAGTTGTGGGGGCTTCAGCGGAACCACCACCCATGATGCCACCTACTAATCGACCAGGAAGACCCAAGACACCCCGAACTACTCCTTTGCCAGCCCCTTGTTGAGCTACACCTATCCTTTGCTTGTCTTCATCAGAAAATCCCAGCATGCGAACCATAAGATCAAGAACCTGAAAATATTAAAATGGGTAACTAACAATTTCTAAGAGGAACAGAAATAAGTTTCTTGATATTCTGGCTAAGTGTGTTCCATCATTTGATTCATTATTCAAGCATTTAGTTTGGACGTTGTATTCTTTAAGACATCCTTCTTTCTATATAAAGTGTGTTCCATCATTTGATTCATTATTCAAGCATTTAGTTTCGACATTGTATTCTTTAAGACATCCTTCTTTCTATACAAGTGGGGTAGGATAGAATTTTACGCAGTTAAACAAAGTTATATAAGAGGGTTACAATTATCATGGACAAAAGAACATAAAATATTTGTTTAATTGCATCCTCATGTTTTCAAAGCTTTCTATCAAACACATATTGATAACTATCCTGCTCATACATTGACCTTCATGAATCATTTAGATGTATGGAACACCGTACCTCTTTGCTGTGGTTTCTCTGGAAGTAAGTCACCAGTAATTTGATTACGATGCGCCTGCCATTGAGACCATTCATTAAGTCACCACAGTGCAACTAACTTTAAGGGAAGTGCAGAATACATAAACTGGCCAAATACATATCTGTGAATATTTGTAAAATTGCGAACATTAATGGTGCAGCAGAGTACAGATCACAATTAAGTCCAGCACAAACTGGCAAAACAAGAGCAGATCCATGATGAGGTCTATTGTGATGCCAAACTCATCATGGAAATCCAATGGCTTAAGGGTATCACAAGCATTGGGAATTAAGCACGGAGGTTAGAAAATTCTCTTGGTTTTGCAGGTAATAGAATCTGACGCCTTACCACTTGGTTATACTCCATAGTCATGTTTTTGATGGTAGGAAAAGGGATAGGAATAACCTACAAAAAAAGTTCCCTTTCCGGTTAAAGTCCTTTCATTTGATTGGAATTTTGGCTTTATCCTATTTATTCATTATTTCTATCTCATCCACTAATCGTATTTTTAATTTCAGCACAACGATTTTTGCCTAGCCTATTCTTTCTTTTTTATTCTAATACCTTTTCATATACGAAGTCTACATATTTTAAAATCTAGGATTTACATATGGAACATACATCACTATCAAGAGAATTTCTTGTCAGTTATGTTAGATCTATATACATGAAAGAGAGTACAATAATTATGTACTTGTATTATCAAATACCATGACCGAATAATAAGACATTTTGATTAGACAATAATATTAGAAAAAAGTTGGAAAGTTTCATTGACACCTAATTCATGTTGAGCAGACCTTGTTGTTTAGGGCACCTCACTGAAGATAAATGCACATCAAAAGCTCATACATGGCCATAGTACATTAAAGAGATGAACAGAGGCCTGTGTAAAAAGTACTCAAATGATTGATGATATGACGCAGTTAAATAAAGGTCATCTCCCAGTAAACCCAAAGCGATGACCAAGAACTTAAAAGAAAAAGGATATATAAACCATCAATTTCTTAGTTCTGCTCTCACATAAAATCGACAAATTCTTCTTTGAAAACCAGTGCAATGACAAAAACAAAAACGAAAAAATGTCAACCCGAACTATTTAGACATAAACAGAGACATTTCACATTCATCTGGAACTTATTCAATGTTCTGATCTCATATAATGATAAACTGAAAATGTAGGAAGACTAACCAGCAGACAAGAAAATCAGGATTCACGGACATTCTATAAACTGAAAAGATCTTAAATAATACTAACATCCTGATATAAGGCTAAACATCTTAGCCTCAGAATGCTCAAGGAGTGAGCAAGATCTTTTACGTGACCATTAATGGCAGGACAGCAGGGGGACAGTTGGAAACATGATGCCCCAATCCCCACGCCCACCCAACCAAATATACTGTCTGGCACCTTCAAACATTAGTGACCCACTAGAATTCAGGAGCTGGTTTAGCCCATATTGATTGTACAGACATGTGACATGAGCTATTAAGATTTAACCAGTAACAAATCGTTCTAGATGCAATCATGAAATGGCATGGCCAAGATAAGAGAGTTTTCATACTATACATATACCAGTCAGCTGTAGGTGTCTTATTCTGTTAATATACATGCATATTCTACCTCCCTACCCCATCTGCTTAGAGACACCTCCACTATCTTCCTAATATTTTTCTAAAGAATCTCATTTGCCTTGTATGGCAAATTCCACAATGCCTAAAAAGAGAACCAATTACCAAAAATATGGAAGAATGAAAATTAATTTCTTGCATGAAGAATATTAGCATGCAAAATCTAGAAGAGATACCTCATAATCGATGCATGAAAACTTCAAATAGTCTAACCTGTCAACAAGAAAATCAGAGTCCACAGACATCCTGTTTAGCCTTGTCATGCTCAGCTCAAGAGCACGGCGCAGTTTTTCATTATCTTCCTCAAGCTTCTTAACTCTGTTCTTTCCTTCACCAAGCATTCTTTCAGCTTGTGAAAGCTTTCCTAGTATTTCTCCTTTTTCCTCTTCCAATGCTCCTGCTTGGTTGTGTGCATCCTGGAAAACATTTGAAGTGAGACAGTAGGATAATAAAGTCAATTTGCATTAAAGCACAGACGGACAATTTGCTAAATGAGCAATACGACAGTCAAAAGCATACCAGCATTAAGATATCAACAACACGCCAACAAAATATTACATCAAAGCTCATAGCTGTACGATGCAGCTTATGTATTATTAAGAGGCGTACAATGTCGAATAGCTTTTAACTTGATAGACGCATAATGTCACATATGAAATAATCAAGATGAGCTTTCTATCTAATAGTAAGATAACGTCACCCATGCCTATAATAACTCTATACTACCACTGTTTAAAGACAATATTGAAAAAAAGTATTAGAAGACTAAAGACATAGAGACTACCAAAAAAACTTATGACAGACAAAAGTTAAGAAACTACACCTTCAACTGCTCAAAAAGTCTAGCTGATTCTTCTTTCAAAACTGCCAACTCTTCTCTAAGACGCTCCTGAACACACAAAGTTTTGTAAATATGTTATTCAAATATCCTTCTCCTTCCTTATATTATGTTATACATGAAAAGAGAGGGAGATTAACCTTAGCTTCAATTTCAGCATAATACTGGCCAAGGGCAGTTTGCAGATTAAGAACTTCCATATTCTTAGCCTCTATTGTGCTCATACAGCTAGCCAATTTTCTATTAAGCTCGTCAATTGTTTCCTTAGACTTCTTCAGCTCGTAGTTATTAGACATTTTAATTTCTTCCTGACTTCCAATGGCCTGCCTAAGAGCTTTCTCCAAATGCAATATTTGAACTCTTTGGTATTCATTGGTTTCTCGCAGTTCCTCAATAACTTTACTATCCTCATCCATTTTCTCTGATTCTTCAGCTTCCTGTGAACAAAGCAGGCACAAGATCAATTTTGACTTAGCAGAATATGTAAATGGGAGATATTAAAAGTGAGTTACTGATACCAACAGAACAAAAGTTCAATGTCACATCAACATTTGAAATGGCCCACTCAAAAAAGTAAGACCAGAAAGGTGGGACACCTTTTCTAACAAGTGCTGCTTAAGACGATTCAATCCTTGCAATGCTTTGTCCCTTTCTAGGCGTATTTCCTTCAAATCTTTCTCTAGTTTCTGCAATGATTGCAGCATTTCTTCCTTTTCTGGAAATGTGTTTGATGATTCTCCCTTCTAAACATAAATTACATACATATTTAGAAGTTGGAAATCTCTACCACAAAAAATCTTGACAAATAGAAATAAATGCTTTGCCATTTTCCTGCTTTGAAATGAATTTAAAAGCAACAAGAAATAACAATAGTAGTGGGAAGGAGATCTCTATTGAACAACAAAAGGCTAGAATGAACCCACCTCATTACTGGAATGCTTATCTAAATTATCTATACTGCCTGATATGTCTTTGTGTGCTGGAGAGATGCGAACTTTTAAAGCAGCCTCAAATTCATCTCTTTCTTTCTACCATGGAAAAACAGCATTGAAGCAGGTGTAAGGTCCAAGATTAGTAGAATGTTGAATATGATGTAATACTTCCATAATAGTTAATGTGTTACTCTTTGCGAAAGATATGTTTCATAAGCCATGGTAAGGCATTGACCTTAATATTGCTCTTTTCATTCTCTAAGGTAGCGATAACTTTTTTTAATTTCTCTACAGTGTCATCGGTGTGTTCTCTGTCTCTTCCATGTAACTCCATCTGCAATCTTCTTATCTCTGATATCTTCTGATTCAGTTCATTGTGTACTTTGTTCATATCTTTGGACATCTGAAAAACAGGGGGAAAACCTAACAGTAAGTCAACATGGTAACAGGAAGGAGTTGTAACGCTGTTTTTTTTTACTTTAAGGCATAAATGCAGAATTGCATGTTTGCAATTACAGGTGACGTTAATGTAGATATTTATCAAGTGATATGTTCAAATAGAAATATCCAATATATAGCTTCTTCACCAGCATAATCATCTCAGTTCAGCAAGCTGATAACTCCAACTGACAGCAGTTCAACATTAAGGTCTACTTGTAAACCACAGACAGGAAATGCTGGGTCTTTTTTAGCATATTTTAAGTACAGGTACAAACAAGTGGCTCCTTAGAAAAACTGACGCATTAGAATTGTGTTATTTAAAAAGCAAAGTTTATATCACTTCATGACATTCCAACCGCAAGAAATACCAGACGCAAATGCGTTAGTTATTAAGAGCATCCTCAACAAACTTCATTTTCTTTTGTAATGTAGTACTAAAGAACCTATCATCACAGTAGTCATTTGAAGAAGAAATAAGATAAATACTCACTCTATCATTGTCGTCTTTTAATGATCTGAGCTCCAGCTGAAAAGATGCATTCAAATTCTGCTCCTCTAAGAATGAATTGAAGCTGTCAGCTCAAATACTCAAATGTGTTACTATCAGAGATGGATCTTCCATGAGTACATAAATACCTTGTAATTTTTTCTGCAAAGTCGCAAATTTGTCACATTCTTTCTCGAGTTCCATTCCCAATTGTTTCATTCGAACTTCATGAGTCGCTTGCATTGCTGCAAGGGATCTATTTTTTTCTTCCACCAAATCTGTTAGCTCCTAGAAGGCATCAATATATATATGTCAAGTTCATTTCACCATGGATGACAATGTGCAAAATAGAAAGTAAAGTTTTCGATTGAGGAAATGGGAAGAGTTACAGAAAGAAAAATTCAAATACCGTGAAAGATTATGACTTCTAAATGAAACAGACACAGTTTCCTACCTTTGCATTGGCTGAAGTGGTTCCATTTCCTAGTCCATTATGTTGTGGGCTTCCGGTATTATGATTCTTTACTGCAGTTTTATTCTGGCGGCTAGGTGAAAGATCGCTACTCCCCTGAACAAATTACAGATAATATCAGCCAACACCTAATACAGAAGGTAAAACTCTTGCTGTAATATATGCTTTAAAGATAAAATTGTGGCAAAATATTCACTACTTCAATTATGAAATAGAAGCAACTAAAAATCCCAATCATTCTTTTCATACGGAAGCTACGGTTTGTCGCACTGTAACAACTGCAACCTATGATGCACCAACACGGACACGTGTGTCCGACACGATACCTGTCGGATATGCCGACACGCGATTTTTAAAAAACGTACAGACAAGACACGTTGATTAAATTCTTAAAAATTCTTCATTTATCTAGTATAAACTTAGTTTTATACTTGTTATTAATTTTTCTTATTGAAATTTTTTAAACATGAGTATCTATTTGTTAGTTGCTAATAATTTTGAATTAACATTATATAATATTTCTAATATAAAAAGAAAAATGATTATGATAGAGTGTCCAAGAGAAGTGTCGGTATCGACGTGTCGGACACGAACATGCTACTCTAATTGAAGTGTCCGTGCTACAGAGACTGCAACCAATACACAACTATTAGGCAAGCACAATTTTCACATCCCATACTCAAACATCATTATTCATTATTGAAATCTCCTAACTCACCTGCCAAAGTAATTGCGCGTTATCAGACAAAATTATTGTCCAGAAACCCAACTTTATCAAGACTTCACATACATAGCAACACTTTAATCTTACAAAGAGGTTCCAGGACTTAACTGTACATTGCTTCAAATAAGATCGTAAAGAGTAAGATTACAAGTTTCGTCCAATATTAATTTCACTGAAATCCTGTACTGTATATGGATATCCAATTCGAATCTTTAAACCGCATTAATTTTAGCAGAAATCCACTGACAGATTCTCTTTCTTAAAAAAAATAAAAAAATAGCACTTAACATTGTCATCTACCTTGTGCACATTCTTAGATGCATTCAGAGCAGCATTCGTCGTAAGAAGATTTTGTTTCAATGAGTCATTTTCTTCAGCAAACCGCAAAATTTGATCCTGTAATAAAAGGCACGAGTAACACAAAACTGTTAGATTCCCAAATGCAAGGACTAATAATCCAAAGCAAAAGTTCACCAAAATAAAAAAAAAATAAAGACTTTATTTAGATTAGATTTCAAAAATATCAGCCATGTAAAATCCTGAAAGATGTCTTGTTTCACATAAAAGATACCACAGATACACTCATAAGTTCAACAAAAAGCACGAAACACATTTCTTCCATCATCAGTTAACAGACAATTTCAATGTATGAATAACAAGCAATCGCGACCCCATGAGAGCTTAGACTTGAATACTTTTAGTGTGTGAAATACCTCCTTTGCCTTCAGCAAAGCAGCATAATTAACCGACAATGCCTTGATTTCTGCCTCGGACTCTTGAAGCTTCTTAATTTCTTCTTTGTATTTTTCGATCTGCAAGAGCACATGTGATACACAAATTGATATCAGATGAGGGAGAAAAGGAAAATTATGCCAAACAATTAATATTCCCAAGGAAATCTATCGAGATTGTGCAAACCAATGGCATAATATAAAAATTCAAAATTTATATGTAACAGTGCAGACGCTTTGATTGAGTCGATTAATTAATTATATGCAAATATATTTTCTACCCATATTTACAAAAGAAGAGAAGCTTCCTTCAAGTCAATCCAACAACACTATGGTTAAAGAGACGATGTTTTACCCTAGAAGTTTGGAATGTGGGAGCAAGTTGAATTAAAAATTTGTACCTTTAAAGATGCAAATAGTACTCCAGCCTCAAATTACTTAGCCCAAGAAGGCCACCTGTTACAACTATGTTCGTTTAAACCAACAGTCCATGGTATACCAAGAGTGATGACTTGCTCAAAAAACCCACGAGTGATATAAGATTTTTCAGAGTTTTATTCATCAAACAAGACTTAACAGTATCGTTCTAAAGCCCAACTTCATGCTGCAAGCAATTTTATGGCATTTCAGATCATAGCTGAAAGCCATGCTGATATTAGATAGGCTGCAACTACTTAAATATCCGTGAATCAATGTGGCCTAGCCTAAAAGACCAGTATCTCCTATGTATTAAAGGTGCTAAGTTAAGATGAGATGAATCACTGCAATGTAATGGTGAAAATCAGCAAATAAGATGGATAATTTTAGTGTCACTTTTTAGCACTACGCAAAAAAGATTGTCTATTCCCAAAAAGTTATCTTCTTAAATTCAGAAATCAAGAAAATCTAAATATTTTATTTCTCTCAACAATTTTATTAGAAGAATGTAAGCAATTTTTCTCTGTCGAATGAAAGAAAACATGATGTTTTGCATAAGCCATACTTCTCACTAGAGACGAAAACTTGAAATAGGTTCTTGACTTCTGGATTACATGTATTACTTACTTAATAATTCCTTGAAATAACACAAGAATCCTCTGAAAAGTAGTCAATTGTACACTCTCAGCCCTATTTTGTAATGAGGACATCATTTCAGCCTATCCCACATAAAAGCTCTCCGCATTTGTTGACTATCAAGAAACATTATATTCAAGTACACCACCAGTCAACTATAGTGTATTCATTACTTGCATCACTAAGAAATAAGTACTGATTTTCCATCATTCCATGAGCAACAATAAGAACGAATTAGTTATTATGAATAATTCTCACATCAAGATCTTTCAAGTTCACATAGCCAGCCGTACAACACATTGGGAAACTTGTAAACATCGTAGTAAAACCTCCAAACAAGCATCGACAATGCACAAATTTAACCTCGAGCCACACCAAAACTGAGTTTCAACAAATTAAACACAACACTTGATTCTCAAAAATACATCACCAAATTAAATTAAACCCGCAACCAATTGCAAACTCCGACGATATACACAAACGAAAAACTCACAATCAAACAAATAGATAAAATTAAACAAAACAAAAAAATTCAAAACCCACTAGATATAAAAACACTGCCATTGAAATCTTGAATAAATTATAAATACCTCGTGATTATGAGGGGAATCAAATCCATTAACGATTGGCGAATGTGTCGGTGACCTCGAATTAGTGAAATTGAGAGAAATCCTTCGCTCAGAAACTGAATTACTGTTATTACTATTATCAAATCGATCGCGTCGGGGAGTATAAATCGACAGATCTTCATCGCCGTCATCGTCGTGTACATCAAGTGCGATTTTACTCAAACTTTCCTTCAAATTAGCAACCGAATTCCACATCACCAACCAATTTCAGGCCCAAGATGTCCTTTTCTGGTTGAGGTTTAGGAATTTTTTGTATATCAATTGATAATTTGGGGGAAATTAATTGAATAGGCTAGTTGTAGCCTTGTAGGGCTTAATATTTTCTATAATGGTAGATCTGAGAATCGAAAAGGAAATTGTAATGAATTTTTAATTTTTTTAACATTTTTGTAAGTAATTGTCAGCAGATTTTATTACGTGGATAAACCGGACATGTTAGATGATGTAATAATTATTGTTTGGGCCTTGGACTTGGATTGCATTGGGTTGGCTATTGTGGGCTAAGAGGACGGCCCATTTCGAAAACAATTTCCGAATGGGAAAAATAATAATAATAATTGGAACTACCAAATTACGATTTTAGAAATATGAAATTTTGATAATTTTTTAAAATCTCAGGTCATAATTTAATATTATTTTCGTATAAAAATAGATAATAATTAATTTATTTCAATTTATATGTGATCCTAATTGATTGTTATTAAAGAATAATAGAGATTTATCTCTTTCTATTTATATTCATATCATAAAAGATAGATGGACAATTATAATGTGCACCATTTTCACAAATCAGAAACATTGGAATTCTTAATGCCATACAGTAATCGCAGGTCATACAACATACACCTTAATAAGTTTTAAATTTTCACAAATACTAATTTTTTTATTCTACATTTATTGCAAATTAGCTTTAATCAAGCATGCCTGCGTGCACTTTCCCACCATCATCGCGACACCACTTTCGTTGGAACAAACACTACATCGAAGTCGTCAACCAAAACCACAAACATCGATGCCTTATATTGCATTTTCTTCTAACCTAATCAAATTTAAACTGCACCACTACCACCCAAATCTCAAATCTAAAACTCGTTATCACCACCTCCATCACCCTGTTTAAAATACCAACACCACCTTTGGATTGTGTCGATTAATCTGATAATGTAAATATATTATTTTTATTTTGCGTTCGATTTTTTAGATCCGGCAATGGAGCTTGATTTACATCATTTGTTACGTACTTGGATCATCATTGCCCAGTAGGGCTTCATGTGAACCCCAAAAGGTCACATTACTTGTCTATAAAGACTCCACGTCAACTTGAAAAAGGACTCCATTGCATGCTATCGTGTTCACTAGTACTAGCATCAAGATCGTCGAGGCCCAACCAAAGCATAAAATGTCTTGGCCACCGAAACACCGCCTAGCAAAGATGCGTCCGACCTTGACACTTGGATTAGAGAACAAGTAGAAGCTTCATCTAGACGATGGAAATAAAGGTATAGACTCGCTTCGAAGTAGAAGCCATTTTTAGTACATTTTGGCATTAGTGATGGCAAAAAACTCGCCTCACCCGGACGGGTTAGCAGGGCAGGGCGGGGCGGGGCAAGGATCGACGCCATATCTCGGGTCTCGGGGCGGGGCGGGGAAGAATAAAATAAATAAATAACTACAAATTAGCTTTGAGCATTATTTACTTTGAATTTGTATTTCAATTGGAAATTTTTGAAAAAAAAAATGGGGCAGGAAACGGGGTATGCCCGTGCCCCTCACCCGCCCCGTCTAAGGCGGGACGGGAAGGGATGGGGTGGGGTGGGGATGCCCCGCCCAGCTGTCATCTTTTGGCATAATAAAGTTAGCATAATCATCAATACAAACATATGCGCCTACATGATATTTTGCTTGACAAGTGTCATGAAAGTATAAAACTCAACCAAAATATTGGAATTTGGACTTATCGTGACTTTCAACATAATGATGAGTGATTTCACTCATAAAAATGAATAAAAGGTTCCCAAAACTACCTTATAAAATGGCCATTAACACTGAAAGTTTTAAATTATTTAGACACACGTGTGGAATTACACAATTAAAAGCAATAAGTCACTTTTTAATTGTTTCTAGATAATTAGATCAAACAAGTCAATTTATCCTAAGTTTAAATACCATACTCGCTGCCATCTCTATTTGGCATAATAAAGTTAGCATAATCATCAATACAAACACGTGTCTACATAATAATTTGCTTGACAAGTGTCATGAAAGCATAAAACTCAACCAAAATATTGGAATTTGGACTTATGGTGACTTTTAACATAATGATGAGTGATTTCACTCAAAAAAAATGAATAAAAGGTTCCTAAAATTATCTTATAAAAGGGCACATTAACACTGAAAGTTTTAAATTATTTTGACCAACGTGTGAAATTACACAATTAAAAGCAACAAGTTACTTTTTAATTGTTTCTAGATGATTAGATCAAACAAGTCAATTTATCCTAAGTTTGAATATCATAATCAATAATTAAGGCAGTAAAGAACACCAAAGATGATCACGGAGAAATCCCAACTAGGTAAAAACTCTGGGCACTTTACTAGTCAATAATTCACTATAAATAAAAGCAAACTTACAGTACGGTCCAGACTTATCTACCACATAGAACTTCTGACATCAATTCCTGGAGACTATCTACCACATAGAACTTCTGACATCAATTCCTGTAGTCTTCCTTGATTCTACTGGAGGTGTGCTCTTTCAAAACAAATCCCGACTCTTGGTTTATACATTAGTCCTGGACTACGTGCTCCTGACGCTGATCCCGACTCTGGTATCTCACCTTAGTCCTCCTGAATTTGTGCTTCTGCAACAATTCTCGATTCCTGGTATCGATTTATCTCTGGTATATTAAATGGTTTGATGTTTGATCAAAATATCTTGTTCATTTTGATCTTTGGTTTAATATGAAACAATATGGTTAATTCAAAAAATCAAATTATGGATGAAATTATGGCTCAAATAATATGGTGGTTGAATATTTGAATCAATGAATGTGTTTTATATTTTCAAAGAAATGATCTATATGGAAAATATGATTCAACACACTTTTAGACATTCATATGGTAGGATATATATAAGGAAAGTATTTGGGATGAAAAGAGATTGAACAATCAAGTGTTTGAAGCAAAATAGAATTCTGAACGTCAACATGTTGCTCGAGCGACAAGCCAGCGCCAAGCAAGCAGCAGCTGAGTAATTGTCAGTATTTTTATCATAACTTTCTCTCTCGATATCCGATTGAGGTGATTCAAAATACTTTGAAAGTTTAACTCAAAGGGCTGCAATTATTCTAGAAATATCTTTATCCAAATTCCAATGTTTTTTATGTAAAAAATGCATTGTAAATTGCAACTGAGAATTTGAAGCATAACTTGTACGACGCTTTGACACTATTTGGACTTCTAAATGCATTCCAATAATCATATGTGATAATCTTGAACTCCTTCAAGGACTGTACTACCAACCCTGCTCTTTTGACTTTAATTAAGATTCTATAAATCATATTTTGACTTTAATTACAACTCGATAAACTCATAATACAATTCAACTAAAACTTCATTTTGACTAAGAAAATTGCCAATTACAAATTTGAAAATTGCCAATTATAATTAGGACTTAACAAATACAACAAAATTGATTGAAAATCAAAAAGGTTAAAAGGATACACGAAGAAAAAACTTAGAGATCCAATCTTTCACTTTAATAATTCACCTCGGATCAAGGTAACTTATAATCTTGGAAATCTTATTATTCTCCAATTAAAATTAACTTTCCGATCGAAAATACTTCTTCTTTCTTCATTGTAACAAAATTTTTACCCTAAACATACCCAAAACGTTTAAAAATGGGCAAACCTACTAAAATTTCTACAGGAAAACTTCACTCCTAACATTAGAAAACAAGTATATGGAGAACCTTAACCAAAACTGCGAAGAAAACCTATGTGAGGAATGTAAAAGGCTAGGAGGAAATAAGTAAAAACGAATTCAGAAATGACAAAAATCCAAAGAGTGAAAATGAAGGCCTTGATGTTACACAAGGAAACACCTAAAGGTAAAAGAAAGAGAAAATCAAAGAAGATAACCAAGTTAATTAGAATGTTGCTACTAATATGCGATGATTCGGGGGGGATAATGCGAACGTGAGATAGCCTATTGAGAAACAAGGCCAGCCAGTACCATTTCTCAATAGGGAGAAAGTAAGAGTATGACTGGAAACCCCACGTAAAGAAAGCATGTTTCCCATTTTTCCAACTAACAACCAATCATTCTATTGAATTGTCATGCATGTGGAGACAAATGTTGCATAATCATTGAATATGGATATTTCAAAGGCTGCTAACTTATTCAATAGGCCACGACGTTCATAGGCCCATGTTTGACGAGTTCAAAGCCTAATGGAAGGGTTATGCCAAATAATAACCACCTCATCAAATGGGAGGAATATGTTACCCCCATGCTCTCATGTAGAATAATTGGAAAGTAGACAGATATGACTAGAGAAGATGAATGACAATGAGGAATATGCTCCATTCTCTTGCGAATAAATGAATTGGTAGCCCTCGGAAGTTTGCCATGCCAAAAATGCAGAAATTCAGTGAGACAATTAATAGTGTTGACCATTTCTGGGAATTAATTCATCCATATGTTCACTGTGAGAACACCCAATTTGGCTCTTACTGAGAGGATCCATGATATGAGGAAGACCTAGTGAGTTTTTGCAGAGTTATCTAAGTCATTTCACCTAAGAAATGGTGGTGGTGGAAAATATTCACAAAATACAGTATTTCTGGCCTTGGGATCTAGTTTATATATGACCACTTCATTTTGTAAAGACATCTACAACCGAGCACCCAAGGCATATGATGACCTAGTGGATTTGATTAAGGAAGGCATCTTTGGCCAGAAAATGATAAGCATGCAGAACTACAACTGAAGCACGGCCATACAAAAAAAAAAAAAGGAAGGCCCCAATGCCTAGTCCTCATAGAACCTTTTAATTGTGACATAATTATCATATAGTAAAGGTGAAATGTTATGAATCCTAGAGGATCACATAGAGGTTCTCGCCTACATCTGTCATTCTCCGATAAAGTTTATAGGTTTTATCGTTCTAACGGCCATGATATAGTCGATTGTACGAGTTTGGAGGCAATGATAGAAGATGTCATTATGGATATGGTCAGAAAAAAAATGCAAGGCAACGGGAAATTAGGGTAACCCTCAAGGAGGATACCTTACACAACCCCAGAATCAACTGTCAATCATAAATCTACTTTATTCGAGAGATCTCCAAAGCCAAGCCCAAACGGGTCAATAAATCCAAGACTAATTTGAGAGATATATACCTTCTTTGAAAATCCGTATGTGGAAGAACGAACCATGAACTCCTTATGAAACTATGCAAAAGAGGTTAAAAGGTGAGTTATAAGGTACATAGAAAGAAGTCAAAGAAAAAAAAAAGACGGACAAAGATAAAGAAGAACTCCACTAGCCTCATTATGATGTCGTGATGATAAGGGTCAAAATAACGATGAATATGAAAGAGTGTTAGTTGTCAACGAGCGTTCAACCATCATTGTCTTTGGGTCTACATTCGACCAAATAGAGGTGGACCATCTAGTTACCTCTGTTTCGGAACCATTCTACGGGTTTATCGAAGAAAACATTGTGCCAAAGAGCAAAATTACCTTATCCACCATAGTAGAAACTACACTAAAGTGCATGTGTTCATGGAATTCTTAGTAGTGGATGTATGATCAGCCTACATTGTCCTCAGGAAGCCATCAATTAAGTAATTAAAAGTTCTCATATCCATGCTTCACCTCACTATGAAGTTCTCAATCGAGATGGGGATAGTAACTATTAAGGGGGACTAGAAAAGGTTCCATTTGCAAAGCAATCCCTTAGCCAAAGGCTAATTGTACCATGATTGTGGATACCATTATAATAGAGGCAAAGAAAAAAGAAACATTGATCGAGGTACTCCTAGATACGGATATGGCAAATAAAGAGAAGGGTGTTGAGGATTTGATAGACCTATGAGCCATTGAATCAGAACCTCATATGTCCATGTTGAGAATAGATGGTATCGAAGTACTCCTTGCTGAAAAACAACTTGTTCGAAGAACTGGGAAGAAAATTGGAGGAGTTTCTAAAATGAAACTTGGATGTGTTTGCCTAGAAGCACGAAGACATGATAGAACTTAATCCTAAGGTATTGGGACATGCATTGAAGATCGATTCAAAATTCTATCCCCACAAACAAAAAAGAACCTTGAAAAAAAGGTTGGCAAACTAGTCTCTAACAACTTCATTTAGGAAGCACACTACCCAGTCTAAAGAAAAAAAAAATATTCTTGTCTAGAAGCTCAATGGGAAGTGGCATGTATCATAGACTCCTCGAATCTCAACTAAGCATTCCTAAAAAATAGGTTTCCTCTGCCTCGCATCGACCAGCTGATCGACACATGGAAGGGCACGTCCTTCTTAGCTTTCACGGATGCTACTTAATCTCTAATTAGATCCACATTGATGGACCTAATGAGAAATAAACATCATTCATCACAAATCGAGGCCTATAGTGCTACAAGGTCATTCCTTTAAGTGAAAGATGCTACGACCGCTTGCCAATGTAAGTAAATTAGATGTTCACATATCAAGTTGAGAAACGATACAAGTTTATGTGGATGATATGTTAATGAAAACTTCGAAGGCAAACAAGCACATAGCCCACCTCGAAAGCAAGTTTAATGTCCTCTGTTGTCGATGCTAGATGAAGCTTAACCCATAAAATTGTGCATTACTGGTCTCCTTTGGTAATATTTTAGGATTTATAGTTACTGAAAGAGGGAATGAGGTCAACCTAGAAAAGATCGAGGTTCTCCTAAAGATGAGATCTCTGCAGAAGTTGAAGGAGATACAGAACTTAATGGGAATGATAGTGGCCATCGGTTGCTTCATTTCAAGGTCCACTAACAAGTGCTCCCATTGTTCGAGGTAATTAAGGAAAAAAAAAAGGAAATTGGAGTGGACTCCATAGTATGGAAATGCCTTCCTAGATCTAAAGAAACAACTTTTTCCATGCTCTTTTACTATCTAAGTTGGTCCAAAGAAAAGCTTTACAAATTACTTATATGTATTGACATGGGCTACAATTGTTGCAGTTCTATAATCTTAGGGCCACAACAATTGTTGATCTCTTATACGAGCAAAGCCCTGGAAGACGTCGATACGAGGTATCAAAATATAAATAAAGTGGTGTCATCTTAATCACGGCCTCCAGGAAATTAAGTTCATATTTCTAAGCACATAATATGGAAATATTTACCAAATTCTCATTAGGGCAGGTCCTACAAAAACTTGACACCTCAAGGAGACTAATGAAATGGTCGATTGAGATTAGTTAGTTTAACATCCAATTCCAACCAAGAACCGCTATCAAGGGAAAGGCCTGACAGACTTAGTTTTCGAATTCACCCACGTCCTATAGTGCCCATGGATGTAAAATATCCAAGGTCGTCAAACAAAATCAATTGAAGCTATTTGTCAATGGTTCATCTAGAGAATCCATTGAGAAATAAGAATCATTATGATAAGTCCACGGGAATATCACTTGAACTACAAATTGAAAATTTGAATTCCAAGCTCCAAACATAACAAAGTATGAGACTCTCATAGCGGAGCTCAATTTTGCAAGAGAGATGTAGTTGAAGAAAATTTAAGTTAATAGTGATTCTCAACTCGTAGTTGAGTTAGATAAACTTCAAAAATTGAATGATCGTTTCTCGGAGGTAAATGCTGAGTTACTCATTTGTGTAGTTTGTCTATGTCCACAAAATTCATTCTCTACGTTTCATAAAAGAAAATTGATTCAATTTGCTAAGTTTTATCCACAAGATTTTTCAAAGTAGATCTCTTCACACTAGATGATAAACTTGATAATTACATTTTTGATGTCCTCTCTAGCAAAGAGTTTGAAGAATTAAATGGTCTCAGTGCTCTCGCATAGAAATCAGTTTTGACAAGTAAGAGCAGATCATATCCAATGGTTTCTAAACTTTTGACTTTGGCACTAATTCTTCCGATTGCTACTACTACAGTAGAGAGAATNGCAATCGAATTGGAGATGAGTGGATGAATGATAGCCTTATTGTTTATGTGGAGAAAGATATATTCTTAAAAATTGATAATGAGACGATTGTACAAAGATATCAAAGTATGAAAACTCGTAAAGAACAATTGTAAGGTATTACATTTTAGTATAATGTTTGTGTTATAATGTTTTTTTTTTTACTTTTACTAATACCGCCCGTGCGGAAAAGATTTCCTGAGTCCGCCCATGTTTTTAATATCTCTTGTTCACCTCAAAATTCGTATCCAAAACACCCCTGAATTAATACCAATAGCTCCTAATCGAATTCTGAAATTTACACATGGATTCTCCTTCCTTGCAACCATGAGGAATCGTACTAAAGTAGCTCATGCATGTGAGTAGGTAAGTACACTCATGTGGCTTTTACTTGTTTCTTTTTTCTTTCATCATTTTTTTCAGTTAGGTCTCGATCCTTCGATTACTCTACACTTCAACTCACCAACTTCCACCCTCATTTTATTGTTTCTTCATCCAAAACTCAGGATTTAGTTAACAAAATGGAAACATAAAAGGGTCTATAGCAAACTAAGTTAAACAAAGAATAATGCATATATATAATACGCAAAGTTTACATTTATCACTGGTTGATCATTAGTTGCCATATTTAATAAATTTTAAATCAGCATTTAATTTAACAAAAATTAATTTTAGGAACCGCTATTTTCATCCACAATTTTTATATATCTATCACGTTCTAAATATATCTTTATTAAAATTTTATTTATTTTTTTATAAGTATAGATTCATCAACATTATGTTTTAATATTATTCTTATTAAATTGATTCATTTAAATACTCTATATCTATACCATTTTTATATATCTATCTCATTCTAAATTTATTCCTATTACAATTTTGAAATTTTAAAAAAGTACCATGTTCGTTCCCATTACATTCCAGCATTACTATTATTAAATCCGCTCCAGTTTTATTGACCTGATGTTTGAGCCCCATTTTATGTAAAAAATGAGTTTTGCAATAGTGATTTTTTTTTTAAGAGCGTGTACTTAAAAGTACTATAAAGATTTTAATTTACGTACAAATTATTTTATTGACAAAATGCGTAGTTCAAAATCAGTTTGAGAAAAAATGAGGGTTTGTTTTGTTTGTATTTTAGTTTTCAGTTTTCAATTTTGGGAATTTGTTTTATGATTGCTAAAAACGCGTTTAATTTGTTATTTCGAAAAATTATTTCTCAAAACAGAAAACTGAAAAACACTTTTGTTTTGAAATTTTTAAAAATTATTTTATAACATTTTATTCCATCAAATTTGATTATTGGCAAAAGTAAAATAATTTTATTTTAATATATTATCATGTAATATATAAATTTTAAAGTTGGTGAATTTTATAATATTTTTCTCCCTACAAAAGTAAAAAAAATAAAATAATAATAAATTAAATTCAAAATATAGAAAATAAAAATAAAAATCAATGACGTGAACTGGGAATATTTTTATTTGTATTCACTTAAGTACTTTTAGATAAATGATCAAGAGTTTAAACTATTTTTATTTTAGAATTTTATTTTTTCAAGTCCTTTTTATTTTCTAGAATTTATAAACTTGTATTTCTTGATTTTTTTTTAAAATTTTTTTTAAGTTTTTAAATTGTTAGAATTTTATTTTTTTATTTTTTAAA
>CAIGRF010313998.1:23486-46417 GCA_903798235.1 Fraxinus ornus | reverse complement strand
ACTATTTCACAAAAGTGGAAAAACTTTAATAGAAGAGGGATAAAGTGGCCCCCGACGGGGATCAACTTGCCCGTGGGGGCTCGGGGACGAAAGGAATTTTAATTTTAATGTATGTATGCAATTGAATATTTTCTAATATTTTTAAATTAAATTATTAATAAATGAATTTGTATTTATATATTGTGTGAAATGTAAATAAATAGAGTTATTAGCAAAAAATAAGAAATAAAAAAAAGGCACGGTTGCGGAGACACGAAAGAAATTCTAATTTTATGTATGTATGTAATGAAAAAAAAGGAGAAACACCATGCGGAGGCAAACTCCGCACGCGGGAGGCTATATATATATATATATATTCTCTCTCAAACTGACATTTTTTTTCTTCTTTAATAATAATAATAAAATCACTCCAACATTCATACACAATTCATTTAATTTTCATCTTTTTTTTTTCATTTGCAAGTAAACAAAATTATTTTCTTAGTAATTAATAATCACTACATATTTTTGAACAAATTTCTAACTCATTACAAATTTGTCCCAACAAATGGTGAATGATATAAAATGAAGAAGAAAATTGCTTAACAAAATAGGGATAAAATATCAACATTCTCTTCAATGAGTCGGTATGTAGGGTTTTTTTTTTTTATATTACCGTATGTCGGTATGTACATATTTTTTTTATAATTACATGACTTATTTTTTTTCTTGTCTTCAACACAGTCAACAATCATGGCAATGAAAAAATCTATGGTACCCTTTTATTTTGAAGAGATGCGTGGATGACAGTGGATAATTATAAATTAAACAGTAAATCATGGAGGATAAAATGGAGAAGAAAAATACTTCACAAATGAATAGTTACTGACGGATTGCCTCGACGGTTGCATGTTCTTTAATCAACAATTGTAGGAATGATAAAATAGGGAATAAAGAATGATTCACAAATGAACAGTAACCTGCGAGGTGGATAAAGTAGAGAAAATGGTAATTAGTGAGGGATAAAATAGAAAGTCAAAATACTTCACAAATGAACAGTGATATGCTGATTCGCTCTTTTATATTAGTAGGGATTTAAATATTCAATTTATCGAAGAGTTGATGTAAACATTTAGTTTAATCTTATATTTGATTAAAATTACGATTTTTATCAATTTTTTAATCACACGTTTCGTTAATTTTTATCAAAAATTGTTATACAACCCCTTGGATAGTTTTTTTTGGAAAGACAATACAAGTAGCCTTTGAATTAGATTACAATATTCTATAAAATTGTTCTTTGACATTTCGATTATGAATGATTGTACAGTATTATTCAGATGAATAGTTTGTAATTTCACCGACAGCTATAGTCGTAATTTAACGCGCAACTTTAAACATGTAATTTCACAACATATTAGTGTCCTTTTACGAAAAAATAATTATATTTACACCACATATTTTTATAAAAATATAACATTTATTCATTGTTATATTCATATTATTGACTTTTATTGCCATATTCTTATTTTTAACATTTCATTCACTTGTAATTATTGTCTTTAATCACAATTTTCATCCAAAAATATTGTTAGCATGTTAAACGAGAGAAAACTATTTAGTCTTAATTTTATATTTTCATTTTTCTACTTATTTAAAAATACAGGGGATAAATAAATATGTTAATCCATTAAAAAAAAAAAAAAACTGAATAGAAACCGTCACAATG
Source organism: Fraxinus ornus (assembly GCA_903798235.1). Lineage (NCBI taxonomy): Eukaryota > Viridiplantae > Streptophyta > Magnoliopsida > Lamiales > Oleaceae > Fraxinus > Fraxinus ornus. The sequence continues at coordinate 44,709 of CAIGRF010313998.1, read as the reverse complement.
AGCAAATTGAGTGAATTTGAGCATAAGAATGTGATAATGAGTTCAAGTTATGCGCATTTCATGAATTTAAAGTGTAGTGTATTTATTAAAATATGCGGTAAAATATGTTTTGTTAGGTTTTTAGTGTTGACGATTCTGTGGACAATAATTTGTAACATGTTGTAAAAGTCAATGACCTAGGGTGCAATTTGTATAAGTTGAGTTATGAGGTCTAGGGTTCGAACATAAAAGGAGGAGAAATATGGCGCCGCACTTTCGTTAACTTATCGCCTGAACACTGCTCGAGCGACAAAACATAATCCATGTCGATCGCCTGTCGCCCGGCTCTTGCTCGAGCGAGAGGTCATCGCTCGCCAGTTGCTGAGGTTTCGCTCAAGTGACAGACTTATACGGAAGCCCTAATTTGCGTTTTTAAACAGATTTTTCTGGCTCATTCAACTTAATTACTCTTTCCTATAAATACCCAAACCTTTACACGAATAATTAGGTGATTGACTATTATTTCTTTGCCTCATATCATTATTTAAGGATCCAAGAACACATTCCTCCTTTGAGTTTAATCATTTTGATTCTTGAGATTATTCAACCATACTTTGGGAAAACATCAAATTGAAGAATCTAAAACACGTACTTTCTAAACATCATTAGGAATGTACTTTCTCAATTGAACTTCAGAGATTGCTGGAGGTTGAGAGATGTTGTACTACAAACGCAGGAAGAAGAACGTGAATATGTAATTCCTGTGTATCCACTTGAAAGAGACATGTGTAGAAGATTGTGAGTTTGAAACTCACAATGGATCTTGAAAGCTACAGGAGGTAGATCGGGAGATCTAGCAGGTTGGCTAGATAGTATCTACGGTAGCAGATCATGGGCCTGGAACGAGCAACAGATCTTGGAGTTGCAGGGTTTACAACAGCTAGTGGAACTAGTTTGGAATTAAACTGTAACACACATCGTCTATAGTGGAGGTAAATAGTTTGGTTTCAGAGTTTTTACTCAGTTGGGGTTTCTCCATCATCATATCGGCGTTTGTTATTTATTATTTTCTTTATTACTGCGGTATTCAAATTTAGGGAAGCTGGGTTGTATGCTTAATCATCTATAAACTAATTAAAAGTGACTTGTTGCTTTAATTAGTATTATTCTGCACGTATTGTCAAAACTAAAAATGGATAATTAATAATCATTCCGTAACTTAATAGTCATTAATTTGATAATCCGTAATTTTCATGTTTTACCTTCGAAAAATTTAAGTATCGCCATTAACTTTTACGTGATGTTATTTACTAGGGTGTATGTTTGGTAAAGCCTTTGGTGGGTTGTAATTTGTGAATTTTACAGAATGTATTGATAAAAAGTGTATTAAAATTATGAATCGTGCAAAATATGTGGGTAAAAATAATATCTAATAAGTTGATCTACTTTGTAAACTTTATACCAAACATAATCTTAGTACTAACTCCCCTCTCCCACCTTTTCCCCCAAAGGTAACTTCATTGTCTAGTACTTAAATGCAAGTTAACATAGTTGTAAGAAGAAAAAAAATAACACCTCGTTTGCAAAGACATTAGAGGTATTGAGGTGGTATTAGGTTTTTGGAATTGGTGTGGAATTTTTGGAGGAGGTAATGAATTTCTTTAAATGAGATGGGGTAGGTCATTCTCACGTGAAAGTTACTTTTTTTAGTGACGATACGAGTTTCTCACTCCAAGAAAGAACTGCGTAGTTTACATGACCATTATAACAACCAATTTCGGATAGCTGTGGATGGAAATGAAATATTGATGTAGGGACTTTTTTTTTTTTGTTGCTAAAATGAAAAGATCGGTCCTTAATCAAATAGGAATGAAAAGTGCAAAAATCCCTTAAAAGCAATTAAAAAAAGAAAAAAGAAAAAGTAACGATACATAAATAACATAAGAAGATGGATTGAATTGGAAAGCAATTACAAAAAAATTTAACAATTGACATAGCTATGCAAAATCAAACCAACAAAGATAGAGAACACTGGACTGGAATTTCCATAAGATTATGTTTTGTTGTCGGGAATAATTTGCCATTTTGTGGAAACTAGTCAAAGTTAAACATGCGTTGCACGTTATTCTTATATACTTTATAAATGATATGAAAGAAATATTTGATCATTTTGATCTAAAAATGAGAGAAATACAAGCTATTGAAAATAAATATTAATTATTATACATGCACGTAAATAGTGAATTGCATATTTGAACCAAAGTATTAGAATTACAACTAAATGTATAAATGAAGATGAATGACAAATACGATATATAAATTAGCGTGAATTTTAATTAATTTAGAATTAATACAAAGGAATATATACTCGACTGTGAATGTTAAATTATTTATATTAAATGAATAAAATTTAATTTTCAATTAAGTGAAACTGGATACTAATTATAATACATGGATATTAATAACGAATTTAATTCTTGAATAGATAACGAATTTAATTCTCAACAAGTGAAGTAAAGATAGAGAAATAATTTTTAGGATTATTTTAAAAATTTGCAGGTTCATAAAAATATATATTTTATATATACTTGTGAGTAAATAATTTTTTAATTAAAGCTTAACAAACACAGTAACTACAATTAATATAAATATTAATTAAAAGCATAATTAACATTTAGTTTACAAAAAATTATTCGCAGAATTAGGCACCGCCTTCAAGATTGAGTAGTTAATAAATATTGATCTTTCTTTGGTCTTTTCCTGCTCGACATCTAGCCACGCGTATCTCAGTGACTCAGTCCAATAGACCTGGTATTTCCAAACAAAAATCGATCCCAACAGAACTGAGATTTTTTTTCATCTGAAACCCTTTTAGCAAAATCTGATTCCAAATTAAAGAAATGGAAAAACTTGATTTGTCGAAGCTAAAACTGGCATCGTCTTCATTGGGGGAGCGGATAAAGACGAGCGGCGCTCAAATGGGCCGCACGATCAGCACGAAAATGAAGGAAATTCTCCAGAGTCCTACGCCCGAATCGAAAATAGTCGATGAGGCCACGGCGGAGTCCATGGAGGAGCCCAACTGGAGTTTGAACCTCCGCATTTGCGCTATGGTCAATAAGGAGGAATTGAATGGGACGGAAATCGTTAAGGCTATTAAGAAGAAGTTGGTGGCCGGAAAAAGTCCTGCGAGTCAGAAGTTGAGTTTGGACTTGCTGGAGACTTGCACGTCGAATTGTGAAAAGATGTTCTCCGAGGTGGCGTCGGAGAAGGTACTGGATGATATGTTGACAATGATTGATGATCCGAAGACGGAGCAGGGGAATAAGGTTAAGGCGATGCAGCTGATCCGGGCCTGGGGCGAGTCTGAGGATCTCATGTACTTGCCCGTTTTTCATCAGACTTATTTGGTCAGTGACACTTTCTCCTTTTTCTGTCCTATTTTTCAGTTCTATACATTGCGGATTTTCCAAAATTTGAAAACTTTTTAATCTGTTGAATAGTGATGCTGTTATGCAAAATGCTAAGAAGGAAATGTAGAAACCAGGGCTTTAGCCCCTGTTTGACCGCTATTATTTTGAGAAAATGGAGTTTTGAATAGCGATTTTTGTTTTTGGAGTAGGTGTGGATGAAATGTTGGGAAAAGTTTTGGGGCAAAATATTTTATTGTGTAAACGTGTAGTTGAAAATGAGTATAAGAATTAAAGAACTTTGAAATAATAGTCGAAAAAGATATCGATAGAATCAAAGTAAAGAACCGACCAGGTCCCATATGGTTCTTGGTTCTTGAACGAAACTGTGGATACTCAACACTGGAACCGAATCATGTATCTTTTTCTCGTTAAAGACCTGACAAATAGTTTTCATGATTGGGTGACAGGGAGACATGAACCAGTTGCTCCAATATCCCAATAAGACACACGATCTAAAAGCTTTTATTAGATAGGGGAGAAATTTATTCATTTCTAATTATATTAGAAAATGAATGAATTTTCCATTATTGTTCTGTATAATGTTTGAAGGGGTTATTTGGTTAGTGATTATCAAAGCAATAAGAACTTGAACTTGTGAAAACGCTGTTAATGTCTCTCGTTAGAGTTGTACATTGCTAAACCTGTATTCATATGGATTACTATTTTCTGGCGTTCTTTTCTTTCTAATACTTCTATTTTGTTTGAAAATTTCTTACAGTTTTGGTTATATGGTTCGAGTTTAGTATTTCATGTTGGTTTCTTGTTTTAATGCCTTTTGTATCGTTCTTTCACGAGATAAACTATTACAGATTATGATTTTAAAATAAAAACTTAACGTGGAACATGATGGATATGCTAGCTTCAGGATGTGCGTGTTTCCATGCGCGATGTATTTAGAGATCAGCTATATTTCCGTCCTTTATGGAAGGACTAAGTTCTAACCTTTCATAATTCCATGCTTCATGAACTTGGATAGTAGTGACATAAGTTTTTCTTGCTGCAATTTAATTGGTTGGAATTTGGCAGAACTTGAAGACAAGAGGGACACCTCCAGTAACACATGACGGAAATGCATCCCCCACGCAATATAGCCTGGAGTCATATCTTGGTCAACAGCCCCGGTCGCCTCCTGGAAGTTATCCTATTCCCAACACTGGTTTACAAAATGTTCCAGATGCCACATTCATTAGTTATGGCATCCAATCTGTTGAAGAGAAGAAGGAGTTTCTTGAAATAACTCGAAATAGTCTTGACATTTTTTCCAGCATATTGAATTCTGAAGTTGTACCCAAACCTCTCAAGGTTAGGATATTCTTTGTTTTGTTTAGATCCTTAATAAATCTCTATTTCAATCCTAACTTCAGATTTTGTTTTTTAAATGCTATTGTTGTTGCCGCTGTTATTATTGTAATTGTTTTAGTTGTTATAGATTGCCTCACCGGTCTAGTATAATACTTTCTCCAACTTTCCATGCCATATATCCAGTATCTGCAAGGCAAGTCGTGCAAGTCTTTTGGGCACATGTTGGCATCTCTATCGCAATCTCATGGTCTTGGTTTTTCCATCTTGGGACCACACTTGCTTTCCATTGACATTGGAGTAGTCTTTTTCTGTAAATGGCCAGCTATCAAATTGTCCCTTTTCTTCTCGTGTTCTAGGCCTTACAATCCTGTGACAAAACTTTTTTACTCTTGGGTTTATGTTGACCTTTCTATCACTTGAACTAATCTACAAACAAATTTAATAGGTTTCAATACTAATAAGATCTTGTTTTGGGGGTTTTGCAGGATGATCTGACTGTGAGCATGTTGGAGAAATGCAGAGGATCTTTGCCTGTTCTTCAGGGAATTATCGAAAGCACATCTGACGATGATCTGATGCTTTTCGAGGCTCTAAACCTCAACGACGAGCTTCAAAAAGTCATTTCAAAATATGAGGAAATGTTAGCTTCCTTAGAATCAGAACGGCCCAACTCTGATGCAAGAGAAGAACTGCCTATTCACTCTGATGACAATACAAGAGAAGAACTGCCTAATCACTCTGATGCCGAAGGAGCAACTTTAGCTCTGCAGAATGAAAGTCGACATGAAACCGAAAGTCTGAATTCATTGGAAGTAGGGAGCGCTGGATCCCGGAGTGAGACGAATAATAAGAGTGCTCTAGCACAAGCTGCTACTCCAGAGTGAGAGGAATAATATGAGTGCTCGAGCGCCAAAGAGTGATAATAAAAGCGGCAAAGATAATGGACTTACCTTTGGTGGTAGATCGTGTTCGTGTTGCCTCTTTAGCTTGTTACCGCCTCTAAACTTATGGTGCGCTTCTTTTGCGAGAATTTGAAATTCTCGCTGTGACTAGTTAACTAGGTTGTTACTTTTTAATGCACAAGGACACGAGATGATTGTACGTGTGACTTTTCTTCTAGCATTTGCATTGGCATGTTATGATCTATTTGATTTCATTTTCGTGTTTGGTATGCTCGGCTATAATATAATAAATAGATTTTAACTTTATCTTCTTAATTAATAATACCGTGTTGTACTATTTGATCATTTTTACCGAACATGTCAAACGTGCCACGTGTTTTGACTCGATAAAACACACTCTATAAAGTCAAATTTCATGGTTATAAAAGTGTAATTTCATTTATTTATTTTTAATGATAAATCTTCCTGAATTGAGAGGAGGAGAGAAGGCGTGTTATAACTAAAATAATAGCTAGCTGAAGGAGATGGGATCTGCAGTTCAATTTTGTTGTTCAAATGACGGTCTATCCAATGAGTTATGACTTGTCATCAATTTGATTGGTTAGTGTTGAAGTTAACGAGGGTAAATTTGAGATGATATATTAATTATTGAAGACATGTTAATAGTTCATTTGATGGAGTGTTATTTAGACAATAAGTTGGACAACTAATCCCAACTTCTAGATGAAGTTAGCTAGTTAGGTAGCGCGAAATGACTTTCTTTGATAGGGCTCACTTTTCCTCTTTCATAAAGTGTGTAAAATTATTTGTGGGAAGAAAGTTCCAAAAACCAGGAGGAATGATTAAAGAAAGTTCCAAAAATCAGGACGAATATGTTTTCAAACTGTTTTCGATTTTCGATTTTTCAAAACACTAAAAATGCGTTCTCTTTCTCATTTTTAAAAATGAATTTTTGAAAAAAAAAATAAATTATACTGAAAATACAAAACATCTGAAACCACGTTTTTGATGTTTTCATTACAAAGCCCGTGAGCCGTGAGATTGTGATGTAGTTCTTTGATCGGATATACACTACAATTTTAGGTCAAATTTATTTTGGTTCACATTTTTCAAGGTTAATCTAACCTTCTTTCCTATGCATTTCTTAGAGCTTTCAGATATGCGACATCACATTCTAGATTGCTTAGCCTTTGTTTGATTTCATTATTTTCAAAATACATTTTTCTCTCTTCTTTTCAACTACACATAAATTCAAATTTTTTTTTTAATTTTTAACCACACATTTTTCATCAATCCACTATTCAAAAATTCATTTTTTAACGAAGCTCAAACAAGTGGTTATTGAGTTATTGTTATTATCTTTTAAAATTTGGCAATGAACATGTTAGTAAAACGCGTGTTAATACTTCTAATTAAGTAGAATAAAATTTACAAGTGGAAATTTTTGATACTTGAAATTTAAATTTAGGGCGTGTTTAGTAGAGATTAAAATTGAAAATATAGTCGTTATTGGTCCCACTCGTCTAATAAAAGTCAACAATAACGATTAATTTTTCAATTTTAATCCAATTCTTAATCCATTTTTAGCTTAGCCAAACGTGCGGTATCTTGTAGCCTTCAAACAAAAAAGAGCGTGTACACCCCATAATCCCCCACCCCGCCAAATGTTCACCTGAAATTTCCCCTCCAAAGCCCTAACCCTACTCCCAAACTGTATAATTTTCGAGCCATAGGATTCGGACTTCAATCAAAGCTCCCAAAATGCCAGCCATCCCATCGCCGGGAAAGATCCTCCGTCTGGAGCTGGAGAACTTCAAGTCATACAAGGGTCACCAAGTAATTGGTCCGTTTTACGACTTCACTGCGATCATCGGACCCAATGGTGCCGGTAAGTCCAACCTAATGGACGCCATCAGCTTCGTCCTTGGCGTGCGAACTGGCCAGCTCCGTGGGGCCCAGTTGCGAGACCTCATTTACGCGTTCGATGACCGCGAGAAGGAGCAGAGGGGAAGAAAAGCCTATGTCATGCTCGTCTACCAGCTGATGGACGGGAGCGAAATTAGTTTCACTCGCTCAATTACGCCTGCTGGTGCCAGTGAGTACAGGATTGGGGATCTTGTTGTGAACTGGGATGATTATAATAACAGCTTGAAGTCGCTAGGAATTCTAGTCAAGGCACGCAATTTTTTGGTTTTCCAGGTGGTTTCACCGACTTTAATCTTGTTTTTCTTCACTCTCTCCCGTGTTTTTAAGTTCAAATGTTACAAATAGATATTATTTCGTGAATTGCAATAGCGTTAGCCACATGGTAGTGTAAAAATGACAAAAAAGTACATTTTGGAGAAAAAAATGTTGGAGGGAAACTGGCCTTTCTTTATGGGTTAAAATTGAATTAGAACAGTAATATTATAAAAAACGTTGATGGTGGAGTAATTTTGAAGGCTAAATTTAGATAAATAAGCAAGTGGAGTGGTTAACATGTTATTAAAACCAGGAAAAAATCCGGGTTCAAGTCTTGCTATCTTAAATGAAATTTTTTGCATTGTATGAATCCAGCTCGTGGTGGGTGTATTGAAGGCGATATTTAAATAAATAAATATATTCTTTCTAATTGTTTAAGCTTTTAGACGAGGTGTTTAACCTTATATCACCGCTAGCCGCTAGGCTTGACGTCGTCCCATTTATAAAAATTATGCATGTTTCAAGCCGAAAATTTGTTATGGCTAGACGCGATGGAACACATTGACGACTAAACTTACATAAATAAGTTTGTACTCATTTATGAAAATTGTTCACTTGTCAAACTTCTGGTATAAATGGTCGTTTCACCCAGCTTTAGATGGTATTATAGCTGGATGTCACTAGTTCTCATATGGGAGGGAGAATGATTTGAACATGAGAATGAGATCGTGCCACATGGTATCCCAAACTAAGGGTGAAACCAATAGTGCAAGGGTGGATTCTTGGTCGTGGCTCCGGGTGATAACGGGCTTGATCATGCCTTTCCAGCTAGCTATGGCTCTTGGAAGAATTGGTTACACCATCTAGCATCAATAGTATGAAAGAGAAGTTACAATTGAAGTCAGTTGTACTTGTACTGAGAAACAAATATGTGATGATCAAAGTTATGATTCCATTCTTTACGCTTGTATGACTAAGACAGAAGTGGAATAATAAAACAAGATCAGAGCGAAATTCATAAGATTAGGTAGATTATATTGATCACTGCTCCGTGTATAGGAGTAACGGGACAAATATTGATTGAAGGTCCGAACAAGAATTATTGGTGGTGATGCTTGCTGTAAATATCTTTTCGAGGAAAGTGGGCATCAGAAAACTTTTCAATTATGAAAGTTGGTTTGATGGATAAGAATAAGAATGTGGGAAACTATTTCAAAAGATGCCTTCAAAGAATTTTTTCCCCTCATTGTGACATTCATACTGAGTTTCCTTACGTGCACATTTTTTTTTTGCTTTTGTTGACCTTTCCAGTGTTTCCTAAATACAAATAATACTACATTCTCCTTTTACCTGAATTGTGTTTTTATTTTTTAGTAGATACTTGGATACATAGGCACAGACACATTTCTAGGAAGTAAAATATTCAACTTTATAAATTTGACTAGGGATGCAATTTAAAGACTGCAACTTCATCATAATTTTTCCAACTGGTACAAAGAGAGAACCTAATGATGTACTAGTAATGAGTTACAGAAACAATATTTTTCATTACTTCTGATGATACGCTGATTTATGACGCAGGGGGATGTGGAGTCAATTGCTTCTAAGAATCCTAAGGAACTTACAGCACTTATTGAACAAATCTCTGGTTCTGAAGAATACAAGAGACCATATGAGGAACTGGAAGAAAAAAAAGCAATGGTTGATGAAAAAGCTGTGCTTGCTCATCAAAGGAAGAAAACAATATCGGCAGAGAAAAAACAGAAGAAGCAGCAGAAAGAAGAGGCCGAAAAACACCTTAAATTGCAAGAACAACTTGTATTCACTTATACTTCTCTTATTTTTTTTTGATTTTGTGTTTTTTACTTGTATATGTGCTGTTATAGGAGAGCAAGTGAATGCTTTGAAATTCATTTTTTTCTCAGTAATCATACATAAGCTTTAAATAAAATCATCCTATCATTGGAGGACTATATCCTCGCCCTTTAGAAATAAATAGGTTAATACTCAAATAGTAATTATTTGAAACTACCTTTCACTTTGAATTTATAATTCATCTCTTTATTATGCCTCCAATGCAGAAATCTTTAAAGCAGGAACATTTTCTTTGGCAACTGTTGAACATTCAAAAGGATATTGAAAAAGCTAATGAGGACCTGGATGCTGAAGAGCAAGCCCGAAAAGAAATTGTGGATGAATTGGGGAATTATGAAAGTGAAGCAAGTAAAAAGAAGAAAGAACAATCTGGATATTTAAAAGAGATTGCACGATGCGAGAGGAGAATCACAGAGAAGCAGAATGGACTTGATAAGAATGTAAGACTATCTTTCAATCATTTTCTCCTGCTGCTTTTGTGTTTCTCATTGAATAGAGCAAAGTTCATTGTTCTGGTCCAATGCACACATTAGATCAGCTGGATTTGACCTGCAAAAGTTATTAGATCGATTATGCGGGCTAAGCTAGATTATTCGGGAAAGACTAGGGGGATCTTGGATTGCAAGAAAGCTTGCAATATAAGTTGAAGGAAGGGGCTCTTTTTGCTAGAAGATATGAAATGTTCTATTGCAAGTTAGCCTTCTCCACTTATATTAAATAGACCTCCTTTTTGTTGGTCCAGATCCAAACTCAGATGGAATATCATTTTCCATAATTATTACTCTGCGTATCTTTCCTAAATCTGCTATAAATTTATTTTGTCTCTCTTTTAAATTGTCATATAGAATTTTCTGCAGTGTAGTAAAACTGTTGCAGAATATACATTCTAGTATTCTACCGTGGTAAAGAAACTATTTTGACTCTGAGATTGGACCCCACTGGAGAGTCTTTGATGAGTTTTGGGTTTTCAAGACAGAATTTGGCTTTGGATAACTGGATCCCTGGCACCTTCTTGTGATAAGTTCATGTGATCAACAAAAACTGCTAGATTGTGTATGGTAAGATGTTTAGGTTAATTTAAGACTGTGCTGGTAAGTAATAAGTAATATGTAATAAAAAAGGAGAATGAAAAAAAAGCGGAAGTTCTCTTCTCCTGCTGTCTTGTTTATGGCTATTCTAGAAGCTTTGTGGCATCTCTTCTTATTTTCTCCTTTTGTTACACATGGCTTAAAGGACTGATGTCAAGTGGAGGTAAGAGCACACCCCGGGCTATCCATGAATGCCAACATATCATTATATGTTTACGGCAAAGTGTTTGAGCTCTTAGTCAGAATATTCGTGTGATGTGTAAAGTTTCTTATGTGAATTTACTTCCTTGGATATCACTTTTCAGTTAACTGGGAAGCTTTGAAATTACTTACACGATTGATGATGAGAAGTGGGACATGTCCTGCAGTGAAATTATGCAATTTAGTTTTTGGGTTGTGGACATACTGAATAAGAGTGGATACTAAGCCAGCGTGCTTGTTTTGAGGGTGGTTTGAATGAAGAGAAATGCGAGTATTTATTAGTTAGTGCCTGCAGGATTCATTTGTGATCAAGTTGTTTTTCCTTCTCTTTTGGGATTTGTATCAGGTGTATTCAGGGAATTCTGGGTCACACACTCGCTAGTATTGTGAAGATGTTTACTTTTAATCTTTTTTCATTATTTATTTGATAAGTAGATCCTATTGTAAACATATTGTTTTTATTACCTAAAAGGTTGTTTATTGAAAAGGTTCTTATTTTTTTTAACTGACTATTCATGCTGGACCATCTTTCTTGCTTTTACCCTATAAATGAGACTTCTTCCATAATATGAGCATTGTTATATGCTTTTAATTATATTTTCACCCAGCATTTCGAGAGTATTGTAGAAAATAATTCTTTCTTAATGACTCTGCTTGTTGTTTTAGTTGCAATTCTCATCTTTCTGTTGCAAATAACATTAATTTTACATGCCATTGAGGTACATAACTTGTATTTTTGTGCTACAGCAACCTGAGCTTCTAAGGTTAAAGGAGGAGATATCTCGTATAGCTTCAAAAATCAAAAGTACCACTAAAGAGCTAAGCAAAAAGAAAGATGAAAAAAAGAGACATTTGGAGGAGGTGCAGAAACTTCAGAATGACCTGAGGGATATCACTAAGCAGTTGGATAAATTACGAGAGAAAAATCAGGAGGCTGGGGGAAAACTTCAATTAGTTGACAGTCAATTGGAGACATACCACCAGATGTGAGGCCTTTTATTTCTATTCTTGTCAAATTTGAATTGCTTGTCTATCATTCCGGTCCAGACCAGACCTACATGTTTGTGTGATAATTGCTCGGTTAATGTCTTATAATATTTTATAATACCTCAGAACTTGTGAACCTGCATATTGTTGCAATATGGCATTCTTTCTAGACACCCAGTAATCCTTTAGTTCATGTCTCGTGATAGATTCTCCTTGTGTCTCTGTCTTCACAGCAACTCCTCTCTCCTTCTCTCCCCTCCTTTCCTGTATGTGCATGCATGCATGTACTGAGTTCCCGTGCACAGTTATTGATATTCCTGCTCTATTCTGGTGGGATCCAGTTAAGCAAAATGTCTTGAACAGTAAAGGCCTTAGAGAATGAAGACCAGGTGGTATAACTTGCAATTATTTTTCAGGAAAGAAGAGGCTGGGATGAGAACTGCGAAATTAAAGGATGAGAAGGAGGTCTTAGATCGGCAACAGCATGCTGATACAGAAACCCAGAAGAATTTAGAAGAAAATCTTCGACAGTTGGAAAATCGGAAGCAGGAGCTGGAGTCACAGGAGAAACAAATGCAAACTAGACTCAACAAAATTCTCGATGCAGTTGGGAAGCACAAGGAAGAACTCATACGAGTACAGAAGGAACAGCGCGAGGTGAAAAATAAGCTTGTAGAATCCAGGTTGGGGTGATGGTGCTTCTCAGTGGTTTCCTTCTTCAATGCTTGCTGGATGTTTTGCGTTTTTTACAATTCTCATGCTCTTTAGATACATTTGTACAGGCGCAAATATGACATGTTGAAAGCAAAAATTAGTGAATTAGATGATCAACTGCGTGAATTGAAGGCTGACAGACATGAAAATGAAAGGGATGCCAGGTTATCTCAGGCAGTTGAAACCCTCAAACGCCTCTTTACCGGCGTTCATGGTCGCATGACAGAGCTCTGCAGGCCAATACAGAAGAAGTATGAGCTTGCTGTCACTGTCGCCATGGGCAGATTCATGGACGCTGTAGTGGTTGAGGATGAAAACACGGGAAAGGAATGCATCAAGGTATCTGATATGTAATTTCTTCAACGACAAACTTGCTCTCACTAGTTTCCTTTTTATCTGAGTTCATTCTGAGTGTTAATTCTAGATTGAATCGTTGGCTTCTCTTCCTCTAATTACCTTAACGAAAAGCTCTTTTGTCGGAGAATTGTCACTTATAGTGCCTTAATTCATTCTTTTGAATGGATATGTAGATGATGTGATTTTAAATATCTTTTAGAGTTGATACGGTGAATTGAAAGCAGGTTGTTATTGTGAATGAGGGGGCTTTAACAGGTCGAGTTGTGGTTGAGATAGTGGGTTTTCTCCTGTATTGTTGTAAAACAAACTGAGCTTCAGAATACTTGCTGACCCATGCATGTCTTTTCATATGCCTTATAATGTCTAATGAAGTCATTTTTCCTATGTATGTTTCCTCAATTTCAAGTGTTGCCTCTTTTCTCCATCTTTCTTCTCTTGAGTGTCTACACCCAGGGCTGAATCCTGTTCATATTTATCTCTGGTTGCTACATCGGCGTTCTGAAACCTTCTACTTATTTGTGTTCATAGTACACCATAATGGCTTCTTCCAGCATCTCTCAATTGAACTCATCAATTAATCCTCTCTCTGAACTCCAAGACATACTGTACCTGCTGACTTTTACAACCATTGATTCGTTACACAGTAAATTTCACTGTTACTGCATGATTTGACATATTTTGGCAGTGTATTATTGAAAATTTTTGACTTTGTGAGGGTCAGTTTATCAAAAAGTCAACTGTTAAAATAAGACAGAATGTATAAAGTTTTTGACTAAAAGTCGAAGTTATGTTGTAATGTTTGAAAATGTTGAGCTTTTGAAAAATTTGGTTGAGCTAAATATTTTCTTTTGTTATAGATCATAATTGTAGTTAAATTTCAAAAGATTACATGTTTATGATTAGTAAGCTTGCTTGCTTACTACAGTATTTGAAAGAACAAAGGCTCCCTCCCCAGACGTTTATACCTCTTCAGTCAGTGCGTGTGAAGCCAGTTATAGAGAGGCTGCGCACCTTGGGAGGAACAGCAAAACTGGTCTTTGATGTCATACAGTATCCTTTTTAAAGTTCTCTATTACTCCTTACATATGATCATATGAATCAGTTACTGAAGTCTATATATGATCCACCTGTTTATGCTTTTTACTGAAATCTATATTACTTGCAAATGCTTTTTTCTACTAAGCTTTTTGCTTTTTCCTGATATGGTTTTTCTCTTATCAATCTACCTTTTTATCTCAGTAAAAATGTGAAAGAAACCACAGATATTAGTATACTTAACCAGCTATATTCTTGTTACATGGACAAGAAGAAAGGAGAGATACGGTTTAAGCTAGTTTAAGTTAGGGAACACAAACTCAAGACTCACAATTGTCGAATACCTCAACGATGAAAACTAGGGTAAACTAAAGAGTGGTGGATATGCCATTTTTAGAATTCGCTAAATGAAAATTAAAGAACAGGTGATGGGAGTTGGAGAAACTATTAACTTAATGAGATTACAAACATGCAGAATTGGGGTTTCAGAGTTAGGGAATCTTTAAAAATTACAAAGGAGTTGTGACCAGGTCCCTATTTAACTTGAGTTCTAAATTTGCGTTATCTAGATCAATCTGATGCAAGTGAAATCTGACCCTTTTCTTATCTCTTTGCCGTCTTATCTTATATCCATTCTATGAATGTGTTAGAGATATGTACCAATGCGCTCTGGCAGTTGTGCAGATCTATCCGATCTCATACAGCCATACAGGTTGTATATGAATATCTAGAGCATTGATGAGTTTAAACTGTTAGATGACAAAAAAATATGTTTCCCTTTGAGATTGAGCCATTTTTTGGTTTATTCTACCCCCCTTTCTCATCAGAACTTCAAGAAATATAGGGAAATTATGGGATATCAATTAGAAAATAATAGAGCTTGCCCTTTTCAGTCTTCCAGTGCTGTCCATCAGTCTGTCCTCACCAATTCATTCTTAAATGAAGCACAAAACAAAGCTTCTCTCTTGAAAGTTGGGTTGTTATCTGATGTTATCTTGAAAGTATATATGGTATGCTTCGACTTTGTGTCCTTGACAAATCTTGGATTCAATCCTTCACTGGAAAAGGCCATTTTATTTGCTGTTGGAAACACCTTGGTTTGTGATGATCTCAGTGAAGCTAAGAGTCTAAGTTGGAGCGGAGAGAGGTTCAAAGGTATAACAGTACTTAATTTTTTCTCCGCAATTGCCAGCTTGATTTAATTCAAATTGTTCTTCTGTTTTCTTGCTCATAGTTGTGACCATTGATGGGATCTTATTGACAAAATCTGGCACAATGACTGGTGGCTCAAGTGGTGGCATGGATGCTCGTATACATAAGTGGAATGACAAAAATATTGAAGGTTTGTGTCTAAGAAGCCCGAACACGGACCCAAGCGATTTTTCTAAAATGTAGCACATGGTCAAGTAGATTTAAATTCTATAAAATTTCACATTTATATGTTATGCCTTTATTCTTCTGCCTTATAATCTAGGACATGGCATATAGCATGTTAGAGACTTGTCAAGAATGATCCTCAAAGTATCCTTTTGAGTATCGGAATTTTAATAAAATATATTAAAAATAGGACATGACATTCTCTTCTTTGACACAGAGTCCAAGTTGTGTCGGTGTATCACATAGAACGACGTGTTGTATATAGACACGTCACCCTTGTGGGATTGTCCATGGTTACTAGGTTTGTATATTTTTTTCTACATTGTGCTAGATTGATTGTTTTATGGCTAGATTTTGTCATCTGCAGGGCTTAAGAGGAAAAAAGAAGATCTTGAGTCCCAGTTGGAAGAGCTTGGGTCTATAAGAGAGATGCAGCTCAAGGAGTCCGAAGTGTCAGGCAAAATTAGCGGTCTTGAAAAGAAGATTCAATATGCAGAAATTGAGAAGGTAAAATAAAATGTGTGAATATGTTTGCAAGTAAGTATCATCAGTTATGGGTTCAAATCTGAGGCTTATAGAATCCTAGACAATGTTCGTTATCCTGAATTTTTTTGGTCTTTTCTGAATGATGAGAGACTTTTGCATTACACATCTTTCTGTATAACATGTATATCAATTGTTCCTGTCTAGGTTATTATTATTTTTTCTTCATTTTCTCCCATTTCTCTCTTAAAATCAAGTATTTCAAGTGTTGAAAATGATGTTCATATATAAATAAATGCTTTTAAGAAGAATAACTCTTCTATATAACAGTATCGGCCACATTTTTAGGCTGATTAGAGATCATAAGATTACATAATCTATTCATATTCTGTTTGATGTTTTATGAGAAACTGGAAAATATGTATGAGGTTTGATAGCATGCCCATAGTTTGAGAAATTATGTCCAACATAAAGGGCGAGACAGACCTAAAATTTGAGTGGTGGTAAGTTGAAACTAAAGCAGCATGCTCTGATGTTTCCAGATTGCTAATTCAACATAGTGGAAGAGCTCATTTTATATCAATGAACCTCCAAATCTCCAATATATACCTTTCTAACAATAAGCCACCAACTCCTCCCTAAGAAACCAAAAAAACAAAAAAAAAAACATTGAAATAATGTATCACTCCAAGTTGAACACAAGAATATAGGGTAGATCACAAAAAATGGAAAGGAGAAGAGAGAAGAGGATAGACAACGGAGAGGAAGATAGAAAAATTGGAGGGGGAAATTTTATTAACTTTTTGTACAAGCCTAATTTATTTTCTTAAAATAAATATCTGAGGATAATGCTTCAACATTTATGTATAAAGATCTCCGTAATGAAAGCCACCTACCATATCAACATATGTATCCTGGATTTTGTGTTGAACGTAGCTATTGTTACAAGTGTCATAGGCTGTTTCCCTCCTTGGAGCGTGTGCTAAAGCTATAGAAATCAGTGTTATCAAAACCAGAAAAATTGTGAACTGAACTGGAAACTGGTCCAGTTGTATACTAAAAACCGGTACCAAACCAGTGCTGTTCAACCAGTCCAGGTTGACCCGTCAGATCCCTCTCTGAATAAGTATCTCCATTTCAGCAGAATCGTCCATACTTACTGACCGTGCTATAATTTATAATCTTTTACCTATAAAATTACATAACTTATTTCTTATTTTCACCCCATGCTCTTTGGGTTTGTTTTATGCATTTTATGGTATTAGGACTTATGTAAATGGATCTGGTGCAGAAAAGTATTGAGGACAAACTGATCAAGTTGAACGCAGAGAAGAGCAACATTGAAAGGGAAATTGTCCGTGTCGAGCCTGAAATTCAAAAGGTGTGCTTTTTTGGTCTTTGTGTTGTTATTACGAGTTCAAAAACACCTAACTTATCTGGGGCGTTTGCAGTTGGAAAATGTAATCAACAAAAGAAAATCTAGGATCTCGTCATTAGAAAATGCGATCAATGATATTGTTGACAGAATCTACAAGAAATTTAGCGAGTCTGTTGGGGTAGCGAACATTCGTGAATATGAGGAAAACCATCTCAAGGCAGTTGAGCAAATGGCTGAAGAAAGGCTCAGCTTGCATAATCAGCAATCAAAACTGAAATACCAGTATGCACTCTCAGTTTATTTTTTAATTCTTTATATATGTCTCGATATATTGTCTGTTTGCCTGCAATGTCCTCTTAGACTGTTGAAGCTAGTTGCACTTAACAACTTGAACCCTCCAAGAACCCTAAGGTTTTATCAGTTGTGCAATGCACATGTCATTATCCTTTTTTCCTAAAGCTTTCACGAAATATTTAAGTCATTGTCTTACTGAGGGATTTTTTGAAGCAGCAGTTTTATTTGAACTCTTTCTGAATGTTGAATTTGAGGATCTTGACTGAAGCATCGGTGGACTTATATTTCATAAGAATTCCATCATCTTCTTTCTGGAAGCCTTTTTTTTTTTACTGTTACAGGATGTGGCATTTCTGGTGACAATAGCAAAAACTATCTTCAGATTAGGAAGGTTGAATATGATTAGACACACAAATTTGTGTGTAACTTCCAATGCTCTGTATCTTTCCCACTTTTTATCTCGTTATATTAGGGAAGTATCCATGTAGTCCTAATCTGTACACCCATTTTATATTTGTCCAGGTTAGAGTATGAACAGAAACGGGATGTGGGATCACGGATTACCAAACTGGAATCAACACTCTCTAACTTGAAAAATGCTTTGAAAGAGGTTGAGAAAAGCCAAATTGAACGGAAGTCAGCGATGGAGGCAGCAAACACTGATATTGATCGGTTGAAAGAAGAAGTGTTAGGTACTTCTTGTCCATTGTTTCATCCTGGTTATGTTGATGCTGATGTTCTCCAGTTTTAATTGTCAAATTCCAATTATCTTCTTTGGGTCATCTGAAAATTTTGAGTTTGACATGAGAACTTCCATTTCTTCTTTCTTAGAGTGGAAGTCAAAATCAGAAGAGTGTGAAAGGGATATTCAAGAATGGAAGAGAAAGATTTCAGCTGCTACAACAAATATTAGCAAGCATAATCGTCAAATTAAATCAAAGGTAAGCTGTAATGGTTACGTCCTTCAGAAAATGATGTTTCTGAACTTCCAGATATCATTAGTTAATGATCTCTGCTAAGAGCTGTCGAGTTCCAAGTTAAATGTTAACAAAGAGAAGAATAGATGCAGTTAATATTAACATTTTTTTTTTTTGCTGATTTTGCAGGAAGCCCTGGTTGAGCAGCTGAATTTGCGGAAGCAAGAGATATTAGAAAAGTGTGAATTAGAACATATAGACATTCCAACAGTTGGCGATCCTATGGATACTGGATCGTCATCCCCAGGGCCAGTTTTTGATTTCAGCATGCTAAGTAGATCTCTTCAGCAGAGATCTAAGCCATCTGAGAGGGAGAAGATTGAGGTAGAATTCACACAGAAAATTGCTGCCTTAATGTCTGAAATTGAAAGAACAGCTCCAAATTTGAAGGCACTGGATCAGTACGAGGCTGTTTTGGAGAAGGATAAAGCTGCTTCGAGAGAATGGGAAGCGGCCAGAGATGAGCAGAACAAAATCACTGCTGAATACAACAGAGTTAAACAGATAAGGTGCTTTATGAGTTCCATAGACTGCCTTGCATATTATAGATGATAACATGACTAGAAGCATTCATCTTAAGGATTGTACTTCCCGAATTCAATGGGCTTATTAAGACCAGGAAATGATACTAGAGTTTGGTTGGAATAACTATGTTTAACCATTAAACATCACCTCTTTTTATTATGGGATTGCCCAACATAGGAGATTGGCTAACGACGTCCTTGATAAATTTTACTTTGAGCATCTCTTGACATCAAGATCTATCATTGAATATATTATATATGGAACCATACTTGCTAGTCCACGTATTCTCAAATCCATCTTTTTTTAGATGACTTCATCCCACAAAGTTATATTCCATCTCTTATTCTTTTCTATTTCTCGTTGTGGATATATTTAAATTCCTCTCTATCATATCAGTTCTCGATCTTTAAATCGCTGGGAACACTAATTCACACCAGGACCAGGTCAAAATGTTGAACAGGAGTAAACAACACAGTTGATTGTGAATTTGTGACCAGTCTTGAAAATTTGAATTAATGGGTGTGCATCTTGGCATTGATTGGTAATCGACCTTAAGATGCTCGGTTGCAATAAAAATGATTACCTTAATAAAATCTAGAAAACATGGGTACAAGCCCATGATATAGGTGTTGAATTTCATATCGGCTATTGAGAATCCGTGAAGTTTTCTTTTTGAAACCGCATACTATTTATTTGATGTAGTGGATTCTAATTTGTATCTTTTCTTCTATTCCCCTTGGCAACATGTAGAAGGCAATCAAAAGAGTATTGGCAACATCTTGACTTGTCATCATCTTGAGTTTTCTCCATATATATCCTGTTACATTGCTACAATTTTGTTTCCTAATGTTCTCTTTGGATTTTGCTTATATTTTTATAATTTTTACCACCTTAGTCTATATGCTCATTCAGCTTAGCAATCGTTATCCCTCGCTGTGGGTTTTGTTCCAGCAGCACATCTTCAGTCTATTCAACTTAAATTGTCAAGTGAATGTTTGCTAATTTCAAAGTTGAATACAGGCATGAATTATTTATGAAAGCTTTTGACCATATCTCTGGCAACATTGACAAAATCTACAATGAACTCACAAAGAGCAATGCACACTCAGTGGGTGGGCTGAGCGGCACACATGCTGTGGGTGGGACAGCATATCTGAACTTGGAGAATCCTGATGAGCCTTACTTATATGGCATCAAGTACAGTGCTATGCCCCCAACAAAGCGATACCGTGATATGTCTCAACTATCCGGTGGAGAGAAGACCGTTGCTGCACTTGCCTTGCTTTTTTCAATTCACAGGTATGTACAAGGCAATGCGTAAAAAAGTGTCAGGAGGAAAGCAGTAAAGTGATACTCTGCTATAGATGCTGTTGATCCTCTCTTTCCCTTTAATCATTTGTTTGAGATGCACCTTGCAATTTCTCTAGTGCCTCCGTATAATTATTATTTTACCTCCTTATTGCTAAATCGAACCCGTGTGAGGCTTTTTGGCTTTCGAGGTTAATGATGTAACGATTTTGACTGAATAAATTGTTGGTTTTGGACCTTCGTTCTTTTTTCTTTCTTTTATTGCTTTTGTTTATTTAACGTTTTTTGGCAGTTACAGTTTTCGGAGATCTATTTGAAGGAATTGCTTGTCTTACAGCTTTAGTCCTTGGAATTTTCAGTTTTAGGCCCTCGCCCTTTTTTATACTGGATGAAGTGGATGCTGCATTAGACAATTTAAATGTCGCCAAAGTAGCTGGTTTTATACGATCAAAATCATGTGGAGGAGCAAGGATGAACTCGGATGCTGAATTTGGTTGTGGTTTTCAGAGTATCGTGATTTCTCTGAAGGACAACTTTTATGACAAAGCTGAAGCTTTGGTTGGTGTTTACAGGGATTCAGAAAGAAGGTGAGAAATATTTGTCCTGTTAGATTATTGCATTTGCAGTATCCTATAGATACGACTTTTTATTTTCCATATTACGTACATGACAAAATTTCTACATTTTTTTGTCCAGCTGCTCGAGAACGTTAACATTTGATTTGACAAAATACCGCGAATAATGAGAGTCCATACTGCAGTGGCCTATGTATCTGCTGTCTATACTA
>CAIGRF010313998.1:0-22499 GCA_903798235.1 Fraxinus ornus | reverse complement strand
TTGGGTTACATATGAGAATATGTTAGACTTTACTCGAGAGAGACTGTTAAATAAATTAGAAGTATTGATTTGTCAATATTTCAATCGTGTCAAAGTGTAAAACTAGGTTTAAAAATATTTTTATTTAGGGATTCGTGATCCTAGTACATTCATCATATATTCGAAAACTTCAAATTACATTCAGCATCATTTGCATTCGGTTTGGTTAAAGTATTCATCCTTACATAATTAGATTAATTTAGTTATAATTCATTACAACAACACTTCAATTTTATTGTTTTGGTTAATGTCTCGATAATAGGAATTGAACCAATCAATTTTGTGGGACGATACTCGGATTCAGTAAGTTCATTTTATAATTTATTAACGAACTGTACACTTGTGGTGGTTTTAATTCAAAATATATTTTCATGAACAACAATGTAAATTTTAGTTAGGGATTTCAAATAAGGCGAGTCACTTGTAAACTAGCCTTCAGAGTGAGTCATGGAAAGAGTCAAATCGAGTACTTTGTTCACGAGGTTAGCTCGTGAGCAAAATTAGACTGGCCATTTTTATAATATTGCTGCTTTGCAGCAATTCGAAGCTATACCATCTCATCACTTCATGAACCTCTGGCAACCATTGTTGCTTGAGATTCAAAATTCAAAATTTCATTTTTTGTTTCCATTATTTTCCCTCACATTTCATCATTTTTGGCCTGTAAGGGGACGATTTAGATTTTTCACACAGCTTTCAAGTTTCCATAACTCTTGTGCATCTTTCATAACTTTCTGAACTCTTGAGACTCTTTATTTAGAATTTTTTTTTTTGTTTACTCGTAATTGATTTGATTTTCATGTTATACCACTTAGATTTCACTCTCTAAACTCATTCCATATTCTCTTGTGCATTTACGTAATGATTAATTCATTATCATCTTCATCTAATGAAACTTATGTCCCTGTTTGGAAAACATTAAAATTTTCATTCTCATTATTCTACTCATTTTCAATCACGCATTCTTCAATAAAATAATATTTTCCATCATATCAATAATTTTTCCTTCTTTTTCAACCACACATTCTTCATCAATCTGTTATTTCAAACTATATTCTTTCAAAATAATGTGACTTAAACGCACCCTAAGTAAGAATATGATAAAAAAGTTGGGGATATAACTACAACGATGACCAATTGTTGATTACTTGAACTACCCTTGACAAAAGAGTGACTTTTCTCCAATTTTGTGATTCAAGTTATCGGTATTCGGATCAACTAGTCTTTAATGCCTAATTCTCTTACATTCTTATGGCACATTTATTTAATGCTTTATATTTATCATTTTTCAATGCGAACCATCTCTTTATTTTGTCTAATTAAATGTGACGTGCTATGGAAGGATATTCATAAATGATCATTTTCACTTGTTTTTGTTGCATTTGGTTGGCATTCCACCTCGTAAGCACCACTAAATATTCCGTTAAAATCTCAATCGTAAAGACCCAATAATTCACGCCATCTGAATCAACGGTTCAACTGTCAATTCATACAATACCCCCTCCAACGCCCACTTTTTTCTTTTGCTTTTCCGAAGGAAAGGCAAAGGAATCTAAAATCCCTTTATTCAGCACCTCCCCGGAAGAACTCCGGCAGGGCGGCTGAGCTCGGCAAAATGCTAGTGGAGAAAGTGGCTCCGTTGGAGGTTGATGATGAAGCCACTACCACAAACCAAGAAACCTGTGAATACGAGGCAATCTTAAAGCCAAAACCTCAAGGATGTGATGAATTTTGCACATTTGAAATCAAGAAGTTGATTAAAATTCGTTGCAGGGTGGAAGATGCAATTCTTGGAAATACACTGTTTGGGAAAAAGAAAAAGAAATTCTTTTCCAAAGGAAATGACAAGAAAAATGAAGATAATTTGAAGGACATTACTTTATGGGGTGTCCCTTTATTACCTAGCAAAGGTCATCAAGGTACAGATGTTGTCCTAATGAAATTCTTGAAGGCAAAAGATTACAAGGTGTCTGATGCATTCAAAATGCTGCGCAGAATGCTGAAATGGAGAAGGGATTTTGGAGCTAATGAAGTTCTTGGTGAAAATTTCGATCCCGGGCTCGAAAGTACTTTGTTCTTGAACGGCAAGGACAAAGAAGGCCGCCCTTTGTGTTACAATGTGTTGGGGGAGTTTGTTAATAAGAAATCCGGGAACCAATTCAATGAGAAAAGAGAGGAGTTTTTGAATTGGAGAGTTTATTGTTTAGAAAAAGGGATTCAGAATCTTGATTTTAAACCAGGTGGGGTGGATTCAATTGTTCAGATCACAGATTTGAAGAATTCTCCAGGGCATGCTATAAATGAAGTTAGGTGGATTAGCAAGAAAGGGCTGATGCTGCTTCATGATAATTACCTTGGAATCGTTCACAAGAATGTAAGTTTGAGCTCGAAGGAGTCTGAAAATCGTCAAATTTTAGGAAGATTCTTATACGAGGAAATTAAAGAAAATTGGACAGTATAATAGTTTTTTCTTAAAATTTGCAAATGATTCTAAACATTGTGTTGCAGTTTATTATAAATGTACCAGCATGGTTTCTGGCTCTGCACGCTATAAACTTGAGGCTCATTACCCAAAAGAGCAAGCACAAGTTTGTTTTCGTCAAGTCCTCAAGAGTCACAGAAACCCTTCTCAAGTAAGTTTATTCTTCTCTAACGGTTTAAGCTCTTGAACTTAATAACGTCAAATTTCATTGGAGTTGTAGGTATGCCACTCCAGAAAACTTACTAGCTCAATATGGTGGCCTTATGAGAGAAAATGACACCGAGTTCTCAACAGATGACAAAGTTCTTGAAATAAATGCTAGAGCAAATACAACTGAGCGCATTCAGATACCTATCAATGAGGTATTTAACAGTCATTATGTACAGTCCTGTCCAGTCCAGTTCGACGTATCTAACACTCATTCTATATAAAATTGACGCAGGCGGACGTGACAATGACTTGGGATGTAACCGTGGTTGGGTACGAGGTGACATACAAAGAGGAATTTATTCCGGACGATGATTGTTCGTACAAGATTTTGCTTCAGAATGAGAAGAAAATGGGTGAAAGTGTAAGAAACTCATTTCACATTAGAGAACCTGGGAAAATAGTGATAACAATAGGGAATGGGACTTTCAAGAAGAAGAAAGTTTTCTATAGGTATAAGAGCAGGCCCAGTGTCCCAATGTATATGTTGAGGAAATGATACACCGAACTTTATCTTCTGATATTGAAGTATATGCCTATATGGACAATGAAATTGTGTGTATAATGTATATAATTTTGTTCATTGTATTGTTGACGTTGGACTCTCCTGAATGAAGGTTAAAAAATATTAACAAGTGGTAGAGGTGCGTCCTTCCTGATCTTCTCGTACCAGCAAAAAGGTCTTCTCAATGCTCTAACGCTCACACCGGATATGGATTGAATTGTAGTCAGTGTTTGAGTTGCTCAAAATGACTACTCGAACAAGCAAGAGGTTTGATATTTTCTTTTCTTTCTCTCTAATTCAAATTATCGCACAACGTGCGAAAGAAAAATAAGGGATAGAGTCAAACGAGTTGGTACAAAGGTTACGATTGGGCAAGTTACTCTATTTATGGAAAAAGTACTACTTTTATGGTGTATTACATTGTGATACTGAAGGCATCAATATCAGTCTATACTTCAATTTAGTTTCGATTTTCGGACCTTTTTTATTTTTATTTATTTATTTATCTTTAATGTTCATTTCAAGCATTCTTCTCGTAAATTCCTTAAGAGGAAAAAGGAAAAAAAAAAAGAGGTAGAAATGCTAAAAAAGGGGTTAGCCTACCCATATTGATTCTTGTGGGTTGAACGTAAGTTTCAAGCTATCTTAGAATCTTTGCAAGTGGGAAATGATAAAGCAGATGCATTTCCATGAAAAAAACAAACCAATAAAAAATGTAAGAGTATAATATTTTCTAAGTTGAAAATTAAATTAATCAAATATATTTAATTAATAATTTTCATACAAATAAATTTTAGATAATTAAATTTTCTCGATTTTTTTTTTCTTTTTATGCAAATTCCATGCTCGCATTAATTAAATATGTTTGATCGATTTAATTTTTAACCTAGAAAATATTATATTTGTCAATTTTCTATTAATAGGTAGAGAGTTGAGAGAGAGAGAGAGAGAGAGAGAGTTGTTCGAAAAATAAAATCCACATCTCCCTAAAGAAAATGTTTTCCTTATTTTTAAAGAAAATATAGTTTTGTGAAAAGTTGAAAAATATTTTTCATGAAAAAAATTGTCAATGAAACATTCCAAAAGTAGAAATTTGGATGAAAAATTACAATTTACATGAAAAATAAAGTTAATCAAACACATTTTAGTAATAAGAAAAAGGGCATATATTCTAATTTCCGCGGTATATTTATAAATTTAGATAAGGCACGTCATCATATTCTTTAATTTTATGCTCGTAAATTTCTATGTAAAGTTTCTAAGAATCAAATAAAATAATAATAATCAATTCTCATCGAAATAAATGTTATTATCAAAGCTCTTCAGACTTTTCTAATTAATATTATCCGTATTTATACCTTTTATTTAATTAAGTAGAAAACTATTTCAGTAATAACAATTAACAAGACTGTGTGTACATAAAAATGCCTCATATTCAATATTTATCGGTCGATATAACAATTACACGTTGACAAGTAATAAAATCACATTTAAGGAAATAAACACACAAAAAAATACTTAAAAATTTATAGAGGTTCATATCAATGCGACACCACGTACTTGTCAGCCGCTGCAGTCACTCGCCATAATAAAAAGAAGTTTACAAGAGAAAATCCTATTTTTTTTTCTTATCTCTCTTTTATGGGTAATGATCAAAACGATGGCTTTCTATCTATGAGAGACAAAATCGAAATTACAAATGCAAAATTCTTAAACTATCCTAAGTGTGTTTGGTAGAGATTAAAATCGGATTAAAATTGAAAAATTAGCTGTTATTCTTGACTTTTATTAGACGTGTGAACCCAATAACGGCTATATTTTCAATTTTAATCGACTTTTGAGATCTACCAAACAGGTTCATTTAGGTGCGAGCTTCCTGCCCCTCTTCCAACCCCAAAGCATATGGACTTCGTACAATGACAAAAATTAACCTCTTCAACTTAACATCTAATGCATCGAAAATGAATACAAACGAGGAACATTCTTAAAAACGCATCTTGAACTTAGAGGTGAATAATTCATTGATTCGTAATAACACATACCGAACAATCCACGAATAATAGGAAACAATCCAAAAATATGTCAAATTTAATTCAAAAATAAAACAATAGCCTTAAACACTGCAATTAATTAAAGAACTAGTGATTATCTATTAATATTATATTAATTTGTTGATACAGTAATTAAAAGGAATCAGTGCCAACTTTTTGATCACTTTAGCGTAAGAATTAAGTGGTTAATTAATCTACTTAATTTCTTTATTATTAATTATCCAAGAATAATTCTACCTCAGACCACTATATATATTAAAAAAAAACTCCTACATTTTTGCTCAGCAATCTTATCTCTCTCTCTATCTCTATCTCTAATGTCTTGCTTGAATTTGAGAAGATTATTGCCTCCAAGAGAAGTATGGAAGGTAATAACCAGCAAATTTCAACTCAGACTGCAAAAATCCAAAGCGATCAAGGAACAGAAAATCCGATCCCGAAAAGCTTCCAAGAAACTTTCATGGCTAAAACCAAACCTTTCGATTCAACCTAAGAAATTCAAACGCAAAAAACCTGCTACTTTAGGTTTTCAATGTCACAGCCTGTGTCATCTACAACAAAGAACAGCTCCTTTGTACATAGATAAGCTGTTTGTACAACCTGTATCTGTAGTCAAAGAGCAAGAAGTGGGAGAATCAAGTGAAAATAAGGAGAAATGTTCATCAAGTAGTTCTGATTATAATCAGAAAAGTAATTATATGCAAGAATCCTTCGAGGACGAGAGCATGCAAGAAGCAGATGATATGTGGGAATCATTGGTGGCATCNCTTTTTTTTTTTTTTTTTTTTTTAAAATGATTTTCTACTCTGTAAATTATTTTTAAAGTAATGCTATTTATCACCATGTAATTTTGACGCTCTTCAAATATTATTTAGTCCATGTTTGATACAACTTAGATTTTGATAAAAAATAATGTTAAAAGTCAACAATTAATTTTAATAACACATTTCATGGGACCCACAACTTTTATCAATTTTTCAACCACACATTTTATCATCTTATATAAAAATCTACTAAAAAAATCTGATTTTTAGCTACGCCATATAATTTTGTTCGATGTTTTGTATTTTCTATTTAATAATTGCCATGCTTTATATAATCTGCTGTATAATTAGTACAAAATAAAGTTTAACTTATATTATGAGTAAAAAATATAAAAAGAAAATTAATATTGTATCGTTTGATGATTATCACTAGTCTAGGCGACAGCGAGACTCTAGACTGGATGCTCAACTACCACATAGACAAGTACTATTTTCCTTTAATAATAGATAAAATATTATTCTTTAATAAATTAACTATAATTGATAAAATGTAAACTAGTATGGTATCCACCAATAATAAAAGGATATAATCTGGCTTTATTTGTAGTAATCTAATTCAAGTGGTAATTAATTATAAGTAGAAAATAATGCTAGAAACTCCAAAAAGAACAGCAAATATTAGGACAAAATAAACATTTCTTTACTATTATATTACCAACTACCAAGAATGGCAATGTCATGTCCAAATTCTTTACTTGTTAATTATAATTCCCTATAATGACATGAGTAGGCTACAATACTCTCGTCCAAACATGAAACAAACAATTTCTTAAGAATGAATACAAGCTGCAAAATTTCCTGAAAAGGTCGAGGTTTTACCTTGTACTACATGACGCTAAAAAGAAAAACGACATCCTGTTCCATCAAGAAACCGATCAGTATGCCACCCTTTAGACTGCAGCTCCGACAGAAAGGGAGAAAATACGCTATTCATCCTCTCATACGCATCTTGCAATGCAATCTCAGTAGACAGATTAAAAGACTTTTCTATATCTGCAGCATATGCAGCAACCAGCCACCCCCTCAATGCATCTTCGCCAGTCGCGTTGTGCTCCAATATCATATCCGTCCATCTACTTCCGAGATGTAAAATAAATTTTTCCTCGGGAAATGTTCTTTTAATCTGGTGAAGTTCCGAAGGCTTGACAGCTTTGTGTAAAGGCCTTCCAACCGTAACATTCCCCGCTTCCTCAATAAGTCGGCCGGGAAATAAGAGATCTTCTCCATACCTTAGATCAGCAGGACTAGAAATTTTACCTGTCTGTTTCAATATTGGGAAAAATATAAGTTGCTCGAATTCTGAAAATCTAAAATATCTCAGGCAAGCACATTTGGTAACAGACCTTCACAAAATCTGCCACGATCATTGCAGTTCTCTGTGGATTTAGTGTATTGACAGGAGCAGCTCGCATCTCTTCACAGACACTGTAAATATGTAGTAGAGAAAGAAGAGGTCCAACCACCAACTGCAAGATACTAAACACAATGAGAGCAACTACACGTCTCAGGACAGAAAAATCTTAAAAAGTGTAATCAACAGCGACAATTACTACTCAGCAAAACTGAATACGAACTATTTAAGTAAACTCAATTTATGTACTAAGTGGACTAAATAAAGAACCAAGAAGCAAAGAAAAAGCATTGGCATTTTACATATCTTCATAACAAAACTTAAGGATAGTGAGAGACGTAAAAAGAACAGAATTGTTAGTTTCTGTACTTGGTTTTGTAATCATAATGTACAATGTACAGCATTCCAGAACAACCACATATTAATGGTAATTCATAGTTCAATGGAGATAAGCAGATGCGGAATGTGAAAGGGAAAGTAGGAGAAGAGAGATTGTCAGAGACAAGGAGACGGGAAGAAATAAGGGGGCTATATCATGAGTGGGTCAAGAGTCTAGCAAGCACTGGATCACTAATCACTAGTCTGCCAACCCAATTCATGTACACAATAATGGGGCTATATTATGAGTGATCCCGATTCCCCAAAGTAACACGACACATTAACCTGCATTTCTTTTTTCTTTTAAATGATTAATTAATAAAACCTTGTAATGGATTCATTTATTTAAAAAAATAAAATATGAAGTTAGAATAGAGGCTAAAAGTCTAAAAATGCACATAGATAGCAGTGAGGAGTTATAGTACCTTTCCCTTCATATTTGAGCAAATAGTAGAAGCTAATTGAATTCCTGCACCCATTCCAACAACATTAAAGAGTGTCGAGATGGCTTCGCCTTTTGCAAAAAGGTCACTGAGATTTCCTTCTTTGGCAAATGAAGAATATATAGGCAATCTTGTCGCCCTTGCTGCAACGACTGCCATTCCCTGCCACACAATGAGTTTTTTCCTCCTCACATCTCAAATATTATCACTTGAATAAAATATCAGCCAAAAACTTGAATCATCATATAAGTTTCAGAGAAAGTAAAATGCAATTAACCTTGGCGAAGTTCCCAAGACCAGCCATTTCAAGAAATAAATGTGGACATAAAGGAGAAAGCACTTCCAAACCAGTACCCAAGTCATAGAGAACGTCCGCTGCAAGTAAGAAGGTTCATTCCTTTTATATATCTTGTAAAAAGACAAACACTACATAATCGAACAAAAAAAATACAGTAGCAGCAAGTACAACCTAAGTGAACAAGACAAAGTAAAAATAGGAGACTTCATGCCCAAAAGCTAAAATACAAACCCAAAATCCTCCAGCGTTTTGGTTCTGAGTCCATCCTTGCACCCAAATTGCTACATATGAGCTTCCCGACATGCTGCATGCCATCCTTTAATATCTGCATGTGATCCAGAGGATGTAGCAGAGCCCAAATGAAAAAGGAACTTTTCTAAAACTCCATGTAGTTGTTGAACACTAAAATCATACCCAACTAACAGCAGTAGCCTGTGCAGGAGTAGGCCGTAAGCCTGCAGCAAATAGCAGAGACTGGAAGGGAGTAAGTAAACTTAGAAATGTTCATGCTGTAGGGATGTCATTTGGAGCATCAAGTGAATTGAAAATTGTTTACTCCGCACTATTAGGTGCTATAGAATTCATAATATCTGAAAAGACCTGAGTTGATAATACAGATAATGCTGCACTTGTGAAGTGCTGCAAGGCGCGGAATTGAGTGTATCGAAGATATCCCTCATTCACACTGCAGATTGAATATGCAGAAACTTAAACTAATGAAATAAAGTATGGCCAACATATCTGAAAGGGATTTAACCATGTAATACCTGTATGGGTATCCTGAAGGAAAGAACTTATTCAGAAAAGATTCAACTATTCTATGGGTAACAGGTCTAGAATCATCAACTATCTTCACCTGAAAAGAATTTCAATCGAAGTTAAAGAAAAGATTAGTCATCCAATCATGTTCCTCCAGAGTGAAATTTAACACCAATATATTGAAATTCAGGCTTGTAATTTATACAGTCTCAACACAAATCATTTTCCCGAAAATACTGCATTTTAATGGCAATTGGCTAAAGTCAGAAAATTACTTGCGGGGAAATGCATTTGAAAGGCATGTCAGGAAAAGGAAATAATAGTTCAGGGTCAAGTAAAATCAACACACAAACTCGTTCCTATATCCACCTGCACCACACTCAAATATTTTCAATACCAAACACCTCTACTTTCAACCACCCTCTCATGCTTGGTATTTAGGGCGGTATCACCACCTTCACAAACACTATCCACAATCTCACCGTCATCATATTTTCCCCATGTTTCTTGTTTCTTTGTTTGTGACACAATAGCAAAGGAAGATGTTTTTAAAAATCAATCAAACCCCACAAAAGGAACAAGAAACAAGTTTTTCTCCCATTACAGATTTTTTCGAGATTCCACATTTTTCTCCACAGTAAATTTTATGCTCATCTGATACCTACCTCAAGAATGCAATACCAAATGATAACGACAAATGCTGTAAAACAAACGGAATTCTTGACAGAAATTAGCTACATGGGCGAGGAAAATTTGGTTAAACACGAAACATGCACATATAGGCGATACAATTATCGCAATAATTAGCAAGAACTAGTGTGAAGCAAGTATAAAGTGGACTCACCAAGAGTTGACCATCAGGTTCGAACTGAAAATGTCGAGACACTGAATCTGAATTCTCAATCCAATAAACTGGGACTTGGGGCGGCGGATTATTTGCCTTTTTCTTTGGCATTTTTATCATTTCCTGCAAAATGAACAGAATTTCAAAAGCCCAAATAATGCCCAGTAGTAAAGATGGGGTAGGAGATTTTATATGTATTGCTACGAAAATGATAAAGTCATTAGATAGAGAGAGACCAATAGATTCATGCTGTAATTTGGCAAACTGAAAATTCCACCGCGAGAATCGGAATTTGCCGATTTGGGCATTCGGAAGGGAAGGAAGCCTAGGGAATTTTGAATGTAAATAAAAACGACGCCGTCGAGGGAGTTTGTCAAGTTAGTTAATTCCCCGTTTGAGGACCATTAAAATGGCAAAGTGGCGGGGGGGCCGCCACTTGACCATTTTGGACACCATTTTGTACATGTAGCAAGGTCCATAAAACAATTGCCGTGAAAGGAACTTTAGCCTCCTTTAGGCAAATTTATAAGGAGAAATATTAATGAAGCCAACAAAAATGTGTGAATACGACGAATAGTAGAAAAAATAATAATATTTAATTTGATTAAATTTACAAATCATTTACTGGACAGCCGCCCTGAA
This sequence comes from Fraxinus ornus, assembly GCA_903798235.1. Lineage (NCBI taxonomy): Eukaryota > Viridiplantae > Streptophyta > Magnoliopsida > Lamiales > Oleaceae > Fraxinus > Fraxinus ornus. The sequence goes on along the minus strand of CAIGRF010313998.1, from coordinate 11,676 downwards.
AGGAACTTTAGCCTACTTTAGGCAAATTTATAAGGAGAAATATTGCCCCCAGGGCAAATCTCCCAGTGGCAAAGGTACAGCTCAGCGCGGTAGTGTGCAGAGTTCGATTCCCCGCAAGGTGGAATTGACTTTGTTGCAAGCGGGAGTTACCATAGGGTTAATAGCCCAGGCCAATCCATAAGCTCTCCACCCTGACTCCTGGGAGGCACATCCTGCGATTTACCTCCTCCACGATGGTCCATGACAGGGTCGGTGGGGGCCCTCAAGATTGGGATTCAACCTTTTTTTATAAGGAGAAATATTAATGAAGCCAACAAAATGTGTGAATACGACGAATAGTAGAAAAAATAATAATATTTAATTTGATTAAATTTACAAATCATTTACTGAATTTCAAGGGTCAACAGTTGTCATATGACTATTGTTATAGATTCGATTGTCGATCTACTGACTGTCCATTCATCAAGTTAAGAGAGTCAAATATAATAAAATATTATTAATTATTTTTCAATCACTTGATTCAACCGATTCGATTGCTTATTTCTTAATCTTTGAATTTTTAACGTTGATGCCAGTTATGTTTGGATTTTAAAACTTCAATAATGCCATCTATGAACGCAGTGTTTAAGGTCAATATAAGTAGTAACATGGTGAGTTCAATTAAATGGACCTACATCCTTAAATTTAATTGAATATTTCATTTAATACTACCAAGAAAACTTTTCATATTATTAATGCTATTTATTTACGGAGTGTACTGAGATTTTGATGAATTTTAAAATTTTACTAAATTTAGGTGGCCTAATCGAGATTTTAATGGATTCCATTAAATTTTAGATGTACTCAATAACTCATGAAGTTATATAGATTTTATTAATAGAGATATTTTAAAAAGTTTGGATAAATTTTAAACCTAAAATTACATGTAACAAACCCTTTTTAAATTTTACAATTTTTAACGAGATTCTTATGAATTTTGTGGAAATTTGTTCAACTCCACGAAATTAATAGAATATTTTAAAATTTATCAAAATTTTAGTTGAAGAAGACGATTGATGTTCCATGATTTTAGTGTCAATTTTATTTGAAAATGTTTGACAAACTTTTATTAAATTATATGTTACGAGATATACGAAATGCATGAAAAATAAGTAAGCGGGTTTGACAATTTTTTTTGAAAAGATTGAATTTTTGAATAGTAAATTTTCGAAAAATGCGTGGTTAAAAAATAAATAAAAAATTTTTATATTTACTTAAGAATATTGTATTGTAAAAATGTATGGTTAAAAATAATTATGAAAAAAATTGAGAAAGAATGGTTGGACTAATCTATAAATTTTGCCAAATATGCACTAGATAACGTTATCAATTTACAATCTATCCTTGATTAATGCACATTAAAATGGAAAGAATGAATTTTTTTTGGTGATATGATGGTGAATATGTGGTTGAAAAATAAGAAAAAATTATTGATGTGATGAAAAATATTATTTTATTAAAAAATATGTGATTGAAAATGAGTAAAAATAAAAATAAAAAATATATTATGACTCAAACAGCAGATATAGCATTACTCAGTCGCAATGCAGTACACGTTGCTTACATTTTTCAACCATGGCATTCTCGTAATTCCCAATTGCTTACCCAACGTGAGACAGAGAGAGCCGCCTATATTTACTCCCCCCCTAACGCGCCTCCTTTTTCTTCTCCGATAACTTTTACTCACTAGTCATTTCCCATCTGAAAATCTTTTTCCCTCCCTCCCTCGATTTTCGTTTACCCTCCTACAATGGAACAAGACAAATCATTTTCCGAGGAAAACAACCATGGATGGCAAAAGGTCACTTATGCCAAAAAACAGCGTAAAAATCAACCCGAAAAACCCAATTCGGATCCTTCCAGGGCTGTACCCAATGGATCATCGGAGAAGAACGGCGTTTTCAAGAATCTGGAGAAGCACGCGGAGGAGCGACGCCGAAAATTGGAGTCGCAACGTGCTGCCGCGATTTATGACGACGAGGACGATGTTCCGCTCAGATCGAAGAAGAAGTGGGGAGATGATGAGAATGACGATGATACAAGTGATGTTGATGGTAATGTCAAGGAGAATAATGCTGCAGAGGTGAAAAAGAAAGAAAAGCCAAAGAAGGAGAAGAAGCCTAAGGTCACCGTGGCGGAGGCAGCTGCGAAGCTTGATTCTTCTGATCTTGCGGCTTTTCTATCCCACGTGTCGGTGAGTTTTTTATATCTCGATTTATTACTATGTTATGATTTGTGTATGATTTTGTTGTATTTTGATTTGATTTGCAAGTTGTTGGCGTTCTGTTGATAGGGATCGTATGAAGGGCAGCAGGATATACAATTGATGAGGTTTGCTGATTATTTCGGGCGTGCATTTTCCGCAGTCAGTGCGTCGCAGTTTCCGTGGCTGAAGTTGTTCAGGGAGTCCGCATTGTCTAAAATTGCGGATGTGAGTTGTTCTTTTTTTTTTTTTTCTGGGTAGTATTTGTTTTTGAGATCTATTAACTAGTAATTTCAGAAACAATAATAGGAATGTGTGTGCATAAATGCCTGTGCATTTATTAGCATGTTGCCAGGTATTCAGAAACATGGTCCATAAATTCTGATTTTTGTTTGAAAGGGTAGGGAGTAGTTGATGATTGAAAAGATGTTCATGGGTTGTTAAATTTTTGTATTTTTATTTGATTATTCGCTGACAATTTCAAATAAATGGAGTGTTTTTGCCAACGGTACGGCCTTGCGAAACTTTGATTTGAATGTTATATGCAAANAATTTTTTTATGTTAACCCAAAATGTCATTTTAAATAGACCAAAATCAATCCTTCACAAAGAAGGAAATAAGTATTGAATAAGGGGTTAAAACGAATAAAATATAATTTTGGGGTTTCGTTTTCAATTATGGAAAGTTAATTACTAAATGTTATATAAAATAGAAAATGAGGGACTTGATTACAATTTAAACTTAATGGAATACTAAGTTGCACTACAAATAACACATTTTCATTTCATACAAAGAAAATCCTAAACCATCAATACAGAGAGCAAAGAAGGAAAAAAAGAATAAAAGGTAAAGAGAAAAGATAGAAGAAAAAGAAGGGAAAACCTTGTACCGTCGCTGAAGAAGAGAAGGGGAAGAAAAAAAAAGAAAGAATAAAAAGGCGAAGTGTCCGGTTGAAATTTGGAGGATCCGACACATATCTCATACCCATACCCATGTCATGTCGTATCGTGTCCGATATGGGTACTTCGTCCATTTCGAAGAGTTCGAGCATCATAGATTATACCTTAATATTTGCATGAAACTTACAAATCCAATCAAATTTTACTCAGCATCATCATTAATAATAACTTGTAAGGTCCATAATTTTTTTCAGAAGAAATGTTGATTTGCAGATGAATGGTGTTTGTATAACAATAGTTGTAGTTCATCAAGTTTCACGAGCCAGCAATAGTTTTCATGGAAATGATAAACAATCATCTTTATCCTGCCTTTGATTCTATCTAATAGACTCTGCGCTTTTAGATTAGGATAGAGGTGAACACAGATTTAAAAGCATGCTGGTATTGGACCCGAAGGTCCCTGCAGTAGGAACCATTAACCAGTTTAACTTCACTATACGTTTAGGTTTTGACTTTTAACCTGAAAATATTTCACATGCAAACATGCAAGTTAAGTGATTTTTTCGTTATATGATGTCATTAGACAATAATTCAACCACAATAAAGTCTCCCACCTCCACCCACCATTGCCAGCAGCCACGCCGCCCAATGGAAAAGAAAATTTCATTATATCAACGAAAAACCAGAAAATTCTTCAGTTAAAACAATTTCCATGGAAAATATTTCAATCAGGCAATGTTTTCCATATTAAAAAAAAAAAAAAGAACCTAGGCTTTAATGATAAAATCTAATGCATAATAAACTTAGTACTTCATAACTAAGACGAACTGAAAAAAGTAAAAAAGGTAAATCAAATTCTTTTACAGTGTAGTGCTCTTGGAGGATGACAAAAACCCTTCAAAACCTTTCAAGACATTGCCACATTGGCTTGGATCCTGTAAATAACTCGTCTCCATATCATAGACCTGTAAAACCCACTAAAGAGACTTTACATAACAAGTTTGAATATACCTAAATAAACCTATATGTTGCTGAAAACGACTTGAACAAATAAAAGTGCACCCTCTGTAAGAACTTAAGCAGATATAAGACGGCTCAACAAGGTAAAAAAACCTGAATTCAAGGTCTTGCTGCTACCCATTTATAAAGATTATGAACATGGTAGGCTTTTGAAAAAATAAATAAATTCTTTTTACATGTGCCAGTGTTGAAGACTAAATTGACATAAATAAATGTTTCCTCCAATAACAGCAATTTAGTTGACCTGCTTTTCGATGTTTCGAAGTTCTTCATGGAGCTTTGCTCTTTTGCACAACAAGGAAGCCAGAATTGCCGAGGGATTTGGTGATCTTTGCCCTGGAAAGAAAAGGAGCAAATTGCTCTTATGTGAAAAAACATTTTAAAAAAAACAAATCTTTGGAATGGAAAATAAGAAAGATATTGTTCAACGTTAGATTTACCTTCGGATTCCATGATGGAATTCACTGTTCGGTTGGCCCAAATCACAGTTGAAATCGGATCACAAAGTGGGCAAAATATGCTAAGTGATCTGCAAATGGATGAATCACAGCTGCAGCATCATAAAAATTATCAAAAGACAGAATTCAAAAGAGGGGTGGAGCAACGATTCCGTAAAATTAATAGGCTCGGTGACGATAGAAGAGTTGTGGTGGCTGGTGAGAATGGTAGCTAGAGATGAGGAAATGGTGGTGCAGGGCCCCGTGTAGAACTCCACCGCTCCGGCGAGGGGTAGGCGTAGGGTTCACTTCAATGGCGAAAGACGAAGTTTGGGCCGAGTTTGATTTCGGGTTAAATATCTCAACGAGCTTTGGAAAATGTAGCCCAATGTACTTGAACTTTGCTTACTACTTCATAATTTAACTTAAAAATGTAATTATATCGTCATCGAATTATGCACTGTATTACACATTAATCACTCAAATGGAAAAATTCATTAGGTTCAACAAAATGCGTCACTTAAGTAATGAATGTGTAACATGGTTCATAGTTTCAGTGACTATTGAAGTACATTTTTAAGTTCAGTTATTAAGTCACTCTTTGGTTTGAATTCAATTAAAATTTCAAATCAAAATTAATAATTAATTTTAACAATACATTTCATTGGACTTACAACTCTTTAACCACACATAATATCTATCAAACATGGATTAAATAGTAGCACTTAAGATAATTCAGTGACCATCGAGATACATCTTTATCATGGTGTATGGTCACTTAAATTTTTTTATTTTGATATAATCTTTAAAAATATTATTTTAATTCGATCGAGTCAGTTTGATTGTAAAACTGGAAATCCAGACCGGTCTACATATTCAAGGCCTAAGTCCATGTTTGGTCTCATTTTCTAAAAAACTCATTTCTTGAAAGCTCACTTGTAATCATACATTTTATGAAACTCGCAATTTTCACAAACTCTTTAATCATATATTTCATCATTTTTTATCAAAATCTAATTTTTAACTTAACCAAACATGGGCTAAATCTTTAAATCTACTAATCCAAATCAAAAGCAGCCTAAAATCAAGGGGTCAGTTAGTTGTTTGACAAAACTTGTGGATCTAAAAAACTATATGATTGAAAAATAAGTAAAAGTTATAAATTTATGAAATAAGTGAATAAAAAGATTTTGAGCAACTTACAAAACAATTATAAGTTTTTCCAATAACTCGTATTGGTGTTAGAAAACTAAAGTAATGTAGTAACATTAAGTCGGTGTCTGGTGGTGATTAAAACAAATTTTTAGTATATTTTGATAAAAAAAAATTTTGATGAAATGTGTTGTTAAAAGATAGTGGATCACATGAAATAAGTGGTTAAAATTAATTATTGATTTTGACTTAAATTAAAATCTTAATTTAATCCCCATCAAACATGACTATTAAAAAAAAAATAAAAGCACCAAATATAGCTTAGATTTCTCTTTATTTCATTTTTTGTAGTATAAATTTTAAATCAACTTTAGGCCTCGTTCGGTAGGGATTAAAATTCAATTAAAATTGAAAATATAGCCGTTATTGGATTCCACTCGTCTAATAAAAATCAACAATAACGACTAATTTTTCAATTTTAATCCGATTTTAATCTCTATTGAACGGGCCCTTAATTTGTTTGTTTTAAATGAGAAATCAAGATTCTCAAAATACGATTATGTTGAAATCACTCTGTCAAAAGACAAAAAAAATAAAAAAATAAAAAAAATTGCATTTTAAAAGTTTATTTTTATCTAAATTAAAATTAAAAACAAATATATTCACATGTAGAGCTTAAGAAGAGAATGGTAAAATGAGGAACTTATGTTAAGAGGGAGGCTTCTGAAATTTTAGTTCTTAACTTAAACCATCTAAGGTACTTAAAAAAGCTGTTTTGACAATTGTTATGTCTCGTTTCGCACTTATTTTTAAAATTTATTTTTTTCGAACTCATTTTCAATTATGGCATACATAACTTTTATTAACTTTTAAATTAAATATTTTATTAACTAATAGTATCTACTAAAAATCTGATTTTTAAAAAAACCAAACAGAGTTACATTTCATCCACTCGTTTGATAGTTGGACATTTCACACTCCAAACTCGAGATGAGCTAAATATTTGAGCAATTTTCTAGTGCTTTTTCTCATCTTTTGAAGAGAGACGTATAGTAAATTTGTACGGTGTACTTCTGCGTACGACATTCCAACATTCAATATTTGCTCATAAGCTCAATTTGGCTCAATCGTAAACATTCTACTACCGGATAGTAACCTAAAGGAATTACACTAGAACTCTCCAGATGTTGCAAGTACAGATTCAAAAGATGAAACTTAATAAACTAATTAAGCTTGCAAACAAAAAGAAAATCGAAAAGTTGAAGAAGTTAAATGAAACACGAGGAGCATATTCAGTATTGTTGTCGTCAAAAATTGTATGAAAGATTCAAGCCAATTTAAAATGTAAATAAGAATGGTTACTCTATAGGGACCTTCCCATTTAGGTCCTAAAGATCCAGAATTAGGTTACCTTGTAGATAGGAAACTTTCCTTAACACCAAGTTCCTGACCTCGAATTCCCGTTTCCTGACCATTTAATTATATTATTTCGCATTGCGTTGCTTATATACGACATTCCTGATTTCAACCTCATCAGCCTATGCTTTTTCTTCTTCAGCCCTTTTCTTTTCATTCTCAGCTCAGGCAGTGACTTTATCCCCCCAAATTTGTAAAGATTTGTTATCATCCATAAGTTTAAGCTTTGAGGTCAACCTCGCGCTTTTAGTTCCACTCCCATTTTATTGAAGCGATCTTCGTAATCTTTTTCTTTTTCAGCAAACCTCGCCTTTTCTGCCTCCATTTTCTCAAATAGGGTCAAGTCCTGGTTTTTTACCTCAAGCATTTTGTCTAGCTTGGCCTTCACTTGGAAGCAGAAAAGTAATTTGAGTTACAGATTATAATATTCAATTAAGTCCCAAAATACTTGAGTTTGAAAGATTACCTTATTTGTCATAGACATCATATATAAGATTGATCTGTGGCTATGAAGTTGGGCTGAAATTATTGCCTCGCCCACTGGCATTTCAGCAAGGAGCTATTTATCTCAGCTCGTTCCAGCTCCTAGTAAGGAGAGTAGCAGACTCTCTAAAGGGAGATGGAAGTGCTGCAGTGGACTCCCTAGAAGGAGATGGAGCTATGAGAAAGTCCAGTAATAGCTCAGGTTGGCGACCTGTTAAGTTGTCGACATTTGGCCTCAGCAAATCCGGACACCTTTCTTGTGACCTTGAGGAGCTAGTCCCGGTAGTAGTTGGGACAAAAGTAGGAGCTGGTGGCATAGGAACATATTTTACGGGAGAAGAGGCCACATGAGTGGACTTTGATGGCGGCTTCTCGGAACGACGACGCTTCAAAGGTTGTGTAGGCTCAACTTCGGGTTCGACCCCCTCAGGTCGATTCACGACATTGACTGGAATTTATTTCCTTTTACCCTTAGCAGCTGCTGCTGCTTTTACTGCCTTGTACCCCAACAATTCTTGGTCTTGATCTGGAACATGAGTGAACACATGTTAGTTCAATAATCGTGGTAAATGTTAATTAAAGTACTTGTGAAAGCACTTACTGGAAGAAGAAAGGGTAGAAGTAGGAGCCCGACTGATGATGAAGTTAGTGGGAGAGTTTGGAATAGCCCCGCTTGGAAAATAGTGGAGTCCGAGATAACAGATTTGCAAGACCTTTGTTTTTTCGGAAGTGATCTAATCACGTCAGCTCGTTCTTGCATTGCTTTTGTCAAAACGACTTTCTTATAGTCTGCGAAAGAAGCAAAATCAGTTAAAAATATGCTTTCTAAAACAAGTGCAGAAGTACACGAAAGTAATGTTTACTTACACAGTAAGTAATAGAGGGTAGGAACAATGTCTTCCCTATTCACCTTGACATGATGAAACTGACTCCGCTAATACATAAAAAAAACTCCTCCTTCCACTTCTTTATCGAGGACGGAGTATCTAGCACTAATGGACCTCTCGTCCTGGGCCTAACGCTGGTATACCACCAGCAAGTATCATTCCCGTCCTCCTTGAAAGTGAAAAGAGAGTTAAATTGGGAGATACTCAGTTCGGGATATCCTAATTTATCCTACAAATTTAAAGCAGCAACTAAAATTCTCCAACCATTAGGGCAAAGTTGGGTTGGGGCAATTCCCCGTGAAGAAAGAAATTGATGGATTATTCTAGGGAAAAGAGAGTCTTAAACCAGCATTAAGAATGACAGAATTCAAATCTACACACCCTGCTGGTGGGGTGTTGGCTTGGTCAGACGAGGTCGAGATTACTAATTCTACTGAGCTCGGAATATTGTATTTGGCCCTCAAGCTTGCTAGCATGTCCCCCGTCACAACCGACCTATAGGAATCTGCCCCCACTCTTGAGAATTTTCCTCACCAACCTCATGAGACCTGATCTCCTCTCTCCTAGAAGTATCAACACCTTTACGATGTTCCATGTTCCTAAAATGTCCTACGTCTTTCGAGTAAATTGAAGAGATAGGGACTGTATTTATATATCTCGACTTTCCGAACTCGTAGAAGACGTGGACGTAGAAGGTACTGATTCTTCCTATTGGTTACCCCAGGAATGTACCCTAGACTCCTCCGAACTCATATAAGTGACCAAGGTAAAATAAAGTAAAAATGAAAGTATTTTCTATTAAAAGAAATACATGAGAATAGACGACCTCACTCAGAAAGTTAATGAAAACTTGACGAAAAAGTTGAAAGAAAACTTTTACTTTCAAGAGAAAATGTGAGAGCAAAAGTATGGAATAAAAGGAGATGCCATATTTAAAAGAGAGGGAAAACCAAAAGGTCTGAATCTGAACCGTTGATCAAAGAAATGGAGGGAAAATAGATGACTGCTTCGGAATGGCGTCGTTTTGCTGAAGCTTCAAGAGGAAGCTATTAAATATGCTTGACAACCCATTGGTAAATCAAAATGCGACACATGTTCACGCTATTTATTGCTGTAATGATTATGAAAATGGAAAAACGAGCCAACTGCATTCAAGGTCAGTCCGTCACCAAGGCAAGCACCGACTTGGGGGGTAATTGTTGACATCTGACCTCGTCGTTAAGTACAATTTGTTGTAAGCATTAAGTTCTTGCTAATTTAAGCTCGAATATTTGAAATCAACTCGTATTAGATATCGCTGAGGTTCGATGGGACATAATAATTAAAGATTCCTTACACATTGTATAAAATAGTCAATCAACAAGTGATATTTAGAAGGTCTTACATCAACGCCCATCAATTCCACCAATCAAATGCCTTAACTTCATCCCCTTATTAGTTCATTAATTATTGGGGAGCATATGTAAGGTTAACTCATAATAATTTAACAGAGCCGAGCTCAAAAGCCAATCCTAACATGTCAATGATGTACTTTCTCAACTCGGTACTGTAGTTGATAACACAAGGAAATGAATGATTCATGTTAACCCTTCCCTATAAAAGGAAGGATGAGAAATGTAAAGGGGGAGGGAGGCTCAATACAAAGTACCGAGATATGTAGTTGAAAAGTTGTAAATCTCACGAAATATGTATTTCAAATTAATTATTTACATTGATTTAGAAAATTTAATCCTTATTAAATAGGGGCTAAAAAAATCAACCATTTGTCTTCCTATCATTGAGTAGAGAAAGGGATGAACAAAAGTTGTTTTAAACTTTTAAAAATTGCACCGTCTAATTTATAATTTTTATTTTTTGCAACCGTTGTATTCAACGCTTATGTCCTCAACTGAGATTTTGATTAATTTTAAAAGTCATTTTAAATTTAGGTATCCCCAATCGAGATTTTAATGAATTTCACCAAAATTCAATTAAATCTAAGTCTCCTTAACTGAAATTTTAATATATTTCCATGGAATCTTTTAAAATTAAGGTATTCTCAATAACTTGTCGACTTATAAGGATTTCATTAATAAACGATTGCAAAATATTTGGATGGATTTGATACTTAAAAATACACATAACAACTATTTTAAATTTTATCATTTTTAATGAGATTCTTATGAATTCTATGAAAATCTGTTTAAATTCACGAAATTCATTAAAATTTTTAATCTTTTAAAGTTCATAACTAAGTTTTTCCGTAAATCATTACATGTGTATATGGATTATGGTGGTTGAAAGTGTCCACAGAATTTTACCCTTTTAACTATTCTCCCCACTCTAGGTGGAGCTGGAATTCTTCAAAAATTAAAAAATTAAAAAGTTGAAGCCAAATATGGACTTTCCCTTTGAAACTAGGATGGGCATGGGACATGTTGGATCGGGTTCGGGCCCAATTCGATTCAAACTGACTTTTCGGGTGAAAAATTTCAACTCAAAATTGACTCGATTTTAGTTTTAATTCAACCAACCAAGAGGGAATAACGAATGGCTTAGGAATTGATCGTTTCCAAACAAACTTCTCAAATCAGTTCGGCTCGATTTGATTTGATCGGTTTATGGTTAAAATACCCTTCAAATATCCAAATCGAGACTTTTGGGTTGGGTCGAGGCCAACCCGAAAATAACCCGTCAAGCATGAATGGGCTTGAGTTAGTTCGGGTGGGACCGATTTCATAGCCTATTTGAAACTATTATTTTATGGTGAAAAAAAAAAAAAAAAAAACATGGGTAGCCCTACTTTTAATTGGGACCTTTGATATTGGACCTGCATCAAGCATCAATATATTGGTGTTTTTCTTCACACATGCAATCAAATATCATAGCCGAAAGTTTGCTGATATTTTATTTTTTTGCAATTCTTTTGAATTAGTCCTCTTTGGAGCACTTCTACAATGTAATAATTACAATTCTATTAACCTCTACAATTTGTCATTGCTTATCTTTTATTATGATTTTTATACTCACTCAAGTCAAACAAATATTAATTAATTTGTTGCCTTTAATATATATGGGCATATTTACACACAGTGGAGCAATAATGAAAACTCATTGAAAAGGGTTTTGCTTCTTGTAAAATATCTCTTCTATATAATAA
>CAIGRF010313995.1:0-12164 GCA_903798235.1 Fraxinus ornus | reverse complement strand
TGTTTTCTTCTTCAGACAAACCTTTTCCACTTTCATAATCACTAATCCAACTTGGTTGCCTTCTCGACATTTGTTCATGTGATTCAAGTGAAAAATATTCACATGTACTGCTCAAATTTTCTTCATAAGAACCATTGGAGTCATCAGTCTCACTTTCCTAAGTACTGCTATGTTCATCAGTTTCAACTTCATTTTCATTTCCAGCTGCTACATCTGGTTCTTTGTCATTATCATCCCAACTCAAGTCATCCAAAATAATTTCCTTATGACTTTTGTACCAATCCCAGCTCTTGTTCTCTTCAAACACATCTCTACTTACTATAATCTTCTGAGAAATGGGATCATACAACCTATATGCCTTTGATTCCGTGCTAACTCCAAGTAAAACGCATCTTACACTCTTGTCATCGAGCTTTATCCTTTGGCAATCAGGGAAGTGAACATGAGATATACATCCAAAGACCTTGAATTGATCCACTGATGGTTTGAATCTGCTCCAAGCTTCTTCTGAAGTTTTTTCCTTTACTGCAAGTGTTGGACTCCTATTGAGAACATGAACTGCCCAATTAACAGCTTCAGGCTAGAATGTTTTGGAAATCTTCTTTCCTAAAAGCATACTCTGAACCATATTCATGATATTCTGATTCTTTCGCTTTGCAAGACCGTTTTGTTGAGGGGTATATGCAGCTATTAGTTATCTTCTAATACCATTCTCACTACAAAAATTAGCAAATTGAAGTGATGTGAACTCATCCCTACGATCAGTACGAAGACATTTTATGCTCAAACTAGTCTCCTTTTCAACCCGACTCTTATATTTTGAAGGTAATAAATGCTTCTGACTTCTCAACCAAGAAATAAACCCTAACTTTATGACTATAAACTTCAATAGAACTAATCATATACCTTTTGTTGCTGTTGGACATAGGGCTGATTGGTCCGCATATATCAGCATGCACCAATTCAAGAATCTGAGAAGCTCTCCAAGTGCTTTCCTTAGGAAATGGAACTCTCTATTGTTTTCCTACAAAACAATCTTCTCATACCTTTGACGAGGTTTGAAGACATGGTAGTCCGCTCACCATTCCCTTTTGTTGAAGAAGTTTCAGTCCACTGAAGCTTGATGACCATATCTGTAGTGCCAAAGTCAAGCTGGATCTTCTATGAAAGAATTGAAACAAGCTTCCTCTTTTAGTTGTGTTGGAGCAAACAGCTTGAACATTCGATTTGAGGACATTGGAATATCCATAATTTGCCCTCTTTCAGGATGATAAATTTTGCAAGTTCCTTGTTGTATGAGAATTTCTAGTCCCTTCTCAGCTAATTGACCAATGCTTATCAAGTTGTTCTTTAATCCTAGAACATAAAATACGCTAGTGATGATTTGTACAAAACCATTCACCATCATTCGGACATTACCTTTACCCATCACATCCATGCTTGAATTATCTCCCAGTTTCACATTTTCTCTGATACCTCCTTCAAAATCTGGAAAAAAAAAAAAAAAAAAAAACTCTTTCTTGCCACACATGTGATTGCTGCATCCAGAGTCCAGAAACCACAATTCTTCATTGCTGGCTTCATTATTATTCATGTATGCCATCAACAACATTTCTTTACTACCTTCTACATAGTTTTCTTTTGTGTCAGACTCCTTCTTTGGACATTCATATTGAAAGTGTCTAAGCTTATGGTAGCTATATCATTCAATAGTCGATTTGTCAGAATTACACCTACCTCTCCCTCGAATTCTACCACGAACTCATCCTCTTTCTCCTGAAGACTCTCCAAAAGTAACATTTAATGCATGTTCTTCCACAACATGACCTTTCATACGTTGCTTATGTACTAGAAGGCTACTTTGTAATTCATCGATGGTAAGAGCGTCCAAATCATTTGACTCCTCAATAGAACACACCACATAATCGAACTTAGGTGTCATTGATCTCAATATCTTATCGATGGCAGCTAAATCGTCTATCTTTCCTTTATTAGCTCTCGACTTATTGAATACAGTAAGAATGCGAGCAAAGTACTCATTCATAGACTCTCCCACCTTTTCAAACTTCTTTTGAAGAGCTTGTCGCTACGCATGTTGCACTCGTGTCGTCCCCTGATACTTCTGCTTCAAGGAATCCCAGATACTTTTGGCTATATCCTTGTTCAGGATAGTCTCCAGAATCGATCTATCTATAGCCTAGAAGAGAGAATTTTTCACCTTCATATCCTTTAACCTTGCATCATCTATCACCTTCTTTTGTGCTTCAGTGATTTGAACGCCTTCTGCTGCTGCAGGAATTCCATCTTCTATTATACTCCAATATTATATTGATCGCATGAAATTCTCTATGAGCATAGATCATAATACCCATCGAATTTCAGGATTGCTGGTTGCACAAACCCACTCTCAGCCATCATATTCTCATCTCTAAATACCTTAGAAGATTGCTACTTCTTCAATCGGGATGTTGGGATCTGTCTATATATATATATATTAATCGGTTTCGCCTACTAAAGACCGTGAAAGTTTGTGACAAAATGTTGTTCAAAAGCGTCATATTTGTGCATACATTTTGCACATGTATGTTCAATTCGAAAAAAATTAATCTCGGCTTCTGATTTATTTGCTGCAATGCAGGAGTTGCATGATAATTAGATTTTGTTTAAGTTGGATTCGGTTTCGTTGTGGGAAATTGCAAGTCTATGTGAAGATTGGTGGAAGGGGGATTTTTTTAGGAAGGAAAATCTAACTTCCCAATCATTGACGATTGTTTTAGTTGGTTATTGGATTTAATTATCACAAGAGGAATTATTTTTTCTTTGTCCATTAAACCCATATGAATGGTGGATATAGATCACTTTGAAATTATTGGATTTATATTTTAAATTCTCATACACAAGGGTAAATAATTACTTTAAAGGATCTTAAAGTGGCCTTCCAAATTTTCTAGCCAAAGGTTCCTCCCGAACCTTCATGTTCTCTTTTAGGTGCTTCTTTTTTGAGAAATATGAAGAGTGTGGTTAATTTTAAACCTATTAAAATGAGCTCATAAAAGAACATATTTATAATATTCAATTAGGGTTTTGTAATTACACAATTTTCTTTGGATTTTATTGTAGTAAACCAACTAAGTCACACATCTTTATTAGAGCCAAAAGAGATCTAACCGTATTCACAAGACCCAAGCTTCAATATATGTCTCCAATTTGGTTTATTATTGATCAATTAAGATACATCTATTAATCCTGTTTATTCTACCAAAAAAATTAAAATTGCACTCTTGAGTCGAATGATAATTATGGATGCAAACTATGATTCGATAACAATATTCTTCGATCATCACTCCACAAGTCAACCCCTGTTTGACTGTCAATATGTTGAAATTGACAAAAAAGACTAGTTTTCCCTTTCAACATTTACTACCCGCCAAGTCCTATTTTCATAAAATAAATTTGTTGTAAACAAATCATGATATAAAGCCTGACTAACTCATCTTCAGACTACTGATGTCAAATTTAAATGCCTATAGAAAATGTCTCAGAGTAACGATCGTCTCATCATAATGTAATGGATTCCATTATTGCAATTATATGATCTCTACTTGTTTCTTCCCAAAGCACCGAGATCAATATTCTAATTAAGACTTCACTTATTGGTGCCTCAAAGAACTTAAACTAACAATCAAAGATACATTACTCATTCATGATTTATGTGACTCGTTTGATAATTGAGTAGAGTCTCATTTCGAGCGACCGCAAATGAGTCATCTGCGTGGTCCCGTTCAATGTGCATCAAAATATATTATTGTTCTTATTCCCAAATCTAAACAAATTTTAATAAGAACAATACAATCATATCACATAAAGTGTCCAATTTTATGTACCGATTGTAAAAGATATATTTTGATCACGTTACGAATTATGTCTCACTATACTCGAACCATCGAGTATATAATTTGTGATATCTTATTGTTAGTTTTCTTTCCATGAAGTAAATTGAATCTAAATGTGG
This sequence comes from Fraxinus ornus, assembly GCA_903798235.1. NCBI lineage: Eukaryota > Viridiplantae > Streptophyta > Magnoliopsida > Lamiales > Oleaceae > Fraxinus > Fraxinus ornus. Next base: position 8,152 of record CAIGRF010313995.1, on the reverse strand, counting down.
TCCGAATTTTCCATCTCTTAAGGATGTGAATAATGTTCAAAATAACTTCCCAACTGCTTTTTCCACTTTTTTGTTCGGTTGAGAATTACTCTGTTATGGATAGAGCTTATATATATTCAGTTTTTTTCCACCGATTGGGTCCCTAAGCCTTTCAATCTTCTACGGTCTAGAATACACCATCTAATTGAGATTGAGAAGAGGTTTAGAAGCACCTAAATCCAAATCCTTTAGCGTGTGAGAGAAACAATAGCTAGAGGTATGTTTTTCGGTTCCGTTTTATTCCGTATTTGAACCATATGCTTTTCGAATCATTGAAGCATGTTTAGATGGTTTAGACATTGTGTACAGTTGGTATCAGTGCCTTGTTTACCTCTGCCTTGCTCGTTTTCTCTCTACAATTCTTCTAAAATATTTGTAGAATTTTTCTTAGATTTCAAGTTATTGTCTCATACGTTTTTGATAAAAAATAAGGTTAGGAATCATTAGAAAATTGGATTTCTAAAATTTCTGGGATTTGAAATGTAGTTTTTAATATCCGAAAAGTGTAGAAACCGTCAGGTTTACATTTGGGTCACAACGGGGTCAAATAGACCCGACTGAAGGTAGAAGATGAACTGTTAAAAAAAATAACAATTGAAACTTGGTGGCAGCCGAAATGGTTGATCATATTTAATATAATAAATTTTATCCCACAGGAATTTTTATTATATTTCTATGATCAACCAGGATAAAATATTAAATTATTTTCCTAATTACCACAGGAATTAGGAATTGAAACGTGATTTGATTGTTTTATCATAAGGTTTATACATGAATCTAATTAAGTAGGACTTTAACCCACATGCAAGTTTTATGTCACAAGATTCATAATTTTGAAGCATGATTTTACATTGGTAAAGCATGATTTATGTTTGTTAGTCTCAATTTGAATTGTAAGTATATATATTTAATTTATGCAGTTTCGCAACCTTCTAATTTCTCTGATGTTCCTTGCGATATTTTTGAATTAAAGGGTGATAATTATAAAGTATGGAAGGAGAGAATTCTTCTTCATTTGAGATGGATGGACATTGATTATGCCATTAGAAAAGACGAACCAGAAATTACTTCGACCAGCACGCCGGATGAAATTGCTCTTTATGAACGATGGGAGTGATCCAATGCCTCAGTATGATGTTCATAAAGACTAAGATTTCTGCTGGTATTCGTGGTTCCGTCGAAGAGCATAAAAATGTCAAGGCATTGCTGAAGGCTATTGATGAGCAGTTTGAGATTTCAGATAAAACACTTGCCATTTGCCAACACCCTGATTACGAAGTTTTCATCCATGAAGATCACTACTGTACGAGGTGTGCGTGGGTACATCATGCAAATGAGGGACATTGCGACTCAATTGAAGACTCTTGAGGTTGATATGTTTGAGTCTTTGCTTGTGCGCTATATTTTGAACACTCTTCCACATCAATATGGACCCTTCAATATATCTTATAACATGCATAAGGATAAGTGGTCAATTAATGAACTTCTGGCCATGTGTGTTCAAGAAGAAGGGAGATTGACAATGGAAATGGGTGAAAGTGCATTGATGGCAATGTAAGGAAATGACGTAAATCAAGCCAAAAAGAAAAGAAAAAGTAAAATACCGTCCCAAGGTGGAATAAAAAAGGAATCCAAGTGCTTCTTCTACAAAAAGAAGAGACACATGAAGAAGGATTGCACAAAATTCTAGAAATGGCTTGAGAAGAAAGGTAAACCAATCTCATTTGTCTGTTATAAATCTAATATGGTTGATGTTATTTATAACACATGGTGGATTAATTCTGGTTCTACAATTCATATTTCAAATACTGTGCAGTGTATGTGAAACCTAAGGAAGCCAGTGGAAAGTGAGCAGTGCATTTATTCGGGAAACAAGATGCGCTCACATGTGGAGGCAATTAGAACATGCAATTTAGTTTTAAGTAGTGGTTTTATTTTGAATTTGAAAAAGACATTTTATATTCCAAATTTTTCTAGGAACTTGATTTCAGTTTCAAGACTTGGTACATTTGGATTATTCATTTAATTTTTCAGAAACATCTTTCAATTTATTTTATAAATCTGATCTTTTTGGGAATGGTACATTGTCTGATGGTCTTTTTTTTTATTAAATTGCAAAATAATACTACTTATAATACTATGCATGTTTACACTAGTATAAACTTGTGTTATGAATGAGAATTCTTCTATGTTGTGGCACCAGAGATTGGGACATATCTCCATAGAAAGGATTAAGAGATTAGTAAATGATGGAGTACTTTGTACTTTGAATTTTACTGATTTCGACACTTTTGTAGACTGCATTAAGGGAAAGCAGACTAAAAAGTCCAAGAAAGGTGCTAAAAGGAGTACAAACATATTAGAGATCATACATTCAGACATTTGTAGTCCAGGCATGGACTTGTGTGGTCCGAAATACTTCATCTCTTTCATTGATGATTATTCACTATATATGTATATCTACTTGCTTCATAACAAGAACGAATTACTAGATGCCTTTAAAATTTTTAAGGCCGAAGTAGAGAAACAATGTAGAAAATAAATTAAGATCGTGAGAACAGATAGATGTGGAGAATATTATGGTCGATATACCGATGATGGACAAACACCTGGTCCATTTGCGAAATTTCTTCAAGAGTATAAGATAGTTGCCCAATACACCATGCCTAGTTCCCCAGACCAAAATGGTGTAGCAGAAAGAAGAAATCGAACTTTAATGGACACGGTGAGGAGTATACGAAGTAACTTCAAACTTTCTGAATCCTTGTGGACTGAAGCTCTTAAAATGGCAGTGTATATATTAAATTGAGTTACAACCAAGGCTGTCCCAAAGACACCATTTGAATTTTTCAAAGTTTGGAAATCGAGTTTGACACATATACGTGTTTGTGGATGCCCGTCTGAAGTAAGAGTTTACAATCCACATGAAAAGAAGCTAGACCCAAGGACCATTAGTGGATATTTCATTGGATAAGTCGAAAGGTCTAAAGGGTACAGATTCTATTGTCCATCTCATAGCACTAGGATTGTGGAGTCAAGAAATATGAAGTTTCTTGAGAATGACTTGATTAGTAAGAGCGATCGATTCCAGGACACTGTTTCTGAAAAGAATCATATTGATGTTCAACATTCTACTTCAAGTGGCAGATTGATTGTCATTCACAGCACCCCTCAAGTTCAAACAGGTGTTAGACAACCAATCGTTGAAGTTCCACAAGCTGCCACGACAATCTAGTAAATCAAAATGTTCAAGAATTGCCAGAAATTGTTGAACAACATGATCCTCATGGAGATGTTGATACAACATTAAGGAGGTCTACTAGAGCAAGGAAATCAGCGATACCTAGTGATTATGTTGTGTATCTGAATCGAACTATAACATTGGAGTTAAAAACGATCCTGAAACATTTTTACAAGCCATGAATTGTAAAGAATCAAGTTTATGGTACGATGCCATGAAAGATGAGATGGATTCTATGACATCTAATGAAGTCTATGATCTTATTGAGTTGCCTGATGGTGCAAAAGCCATAGGATGTAAGTGGGTCTATAAAAAGAAGAAAGACTCATTAGGCAACATTGAAAGATATAAAGCAAGACTCGTTGCTAAAGGATTCACTCAAAAGGAAGGAACCGACTATAAGGAGACATTCTCTCATGTATTAAAGAAAGATTCACTTCGTATTATCATGGCATTGGTTGCACATTTCAATTTGGAGTTGCAACAAATGGATGTGAAAATAACTTTTCTTAATGGAGATCTAGAGGAAGAGGTTTACATGAAACAACCAGAAGGATTTTCCTCTAGTGGTAGTGAGCATTTGGTGTGCAAGCTTAAGAAATCTATATATGGATTGAAACAAGCTTCACATCAGTGGTATTTGAAATTTCATGATGTAATCTCTTCATTTGGATTTGTAGAGAACATTATGGATCAATGTATATACCAAAAGGTCAGTGGGAGTAAGATTTGATTCCTTATTTTGTATGTGGATGACATTTTACTTGAAACCAATGATAAGGGCTTGCTACATGAGGTGAAACAATTTCACTCTAAAAATTTTGAGATGAAGGATATGGGTGATGCATCTTATGTCATTGGTATTGAGATCCAAATGGACAGGTCTCGAGGTATTTTGGGTCTGTCTCAAGAGACCTATATCAACAAAGTTTTCGAGAGATTTCGAATGAAAGATTATTCACCAAGTATAGCTCCCATTGTGAAGGGTGATAGGTTTAATTTGAACTAGTGCCCGAAAAATGAACTTGAAAGGGAACAAGTGAAGAACATTCCTTATGCTTCTACTGTTGGAAGCCTAATGTATGCTCAGGTATGCACAAGACCTGACATTGCACTTATTGTTGGGATGTTGGGGAAGATATCAGAGTAATCCTGGTATGTACCACTAGAGAGCTGCAAAGAAAGTGATGAGGTACCTTTAGGGGACCAAAGACCACAAGCTTATGTACATGAACTGATAATTTGGAACTAATTGGCTACTCTGATTCGGACTTTCTGGCTGTGTTGATTCATGAAAATCAACATCATGATACATCTTTATGTTTGTTGGTGGAGCTGTATCTTGGAGAAGTGCAAAGCAAACCTTGACTGCTAGTTCCACTATGGAGGCTGAGTTCGTATCTTGTTTTGAGGCTACCTCGCATGGTGTATGGTTGAAGAGTTTCATTTCTGGCCTTAGAGTCATAGATTCCATTTTTAGGCTATTAAAGTTGTACTGTGACAATTCAGTTGCGGTATTTATGGCTAAGAACAATAACAGTGGTAGTCGAAGTAAACACATCGACATCAAACACTTAGCCATAAGAGAACATGTTAAAGAGCAGAAAGTTGTCATTGAGTACGTTAACACTGAGTTGATTATTGTCGATCCTTTAACTAAAGGCATGCCAGCGAAGAATTTTAAGGATCATGTAATTTAGAGTTGGCAAACGAGCCGAGCCGGCTCAGCTCGGCTCGTTGCCCACGAGCTTGAGCTCGTGGCTCGTTATAAAATATATCAACAAAGTTTTAGAGAAATTTCGGATGAAAGATTGTTTACCAAGTATAGCTCCCATTGTGAAGACTGATAAATTTAATTTGAACTAGTGCTCGAAAAATGAATTTGAAAGGAAACAAATGAAGAACATTCCTTATGCTTCTGCTGTTGGAAGCCTAATGTATGCTCAGGTATGCACAAGATCTGACATTGCATTTATTGTTGGGATGTTGAGAAGATATTAGAGTAATCCAGGTGTGGACCACTGGAGAGCTGCAAAGGAAATGATGATGTACCATCAGGGGACCAAAGATTACATGCTTATGTACAGAAGGACTGATAATCTGAAAGTGATTGGTTACTCTGATTCTGACTTTGCTGGCTGTGTTGATTCACGAAAATCAACATCGGGATACATGTTTATGTTTGCTGGTGGACCTATATCTTGGAAAAGCGCAAAGCAGACTTTGACTGCTACTTCCACTATGGAGGCTGAGTTCATATCTTGTTTTGAGGCTATGTTGCATGGTGTATGGATGAAGAGTTTCATAACAAGGTTTAAAATTGTAGATTCGATTTCTAGGTTATTAAGGATATATTGTGATAATTTAGCTACAATATTTATGGCTAAAAATAATAAAAGTGGTAGTCTAAGCAAACACATCGACATCAAGTATCTAGCCATAAGGGAACGTGTTAAAGAGAAAATAGTGTTATTGAACACGTTAACACTGAATTGATTATTGCTGATCTTTTAACAAAAGGCATGCCACCATTAAAATTTAAGGATCTTGTAGAAAGAATGGGACCTGGTTCCTTTGTGTTACTTTCGTTGTAAGAACGAATGTTAATTTAATGATACTCTATTTGTGATGTTTTCTCATATTTATTTTTCCATGTGTACACATTTATTTTGAGAAATATCATTGATGTTTGGACCTAGAATAAACATATGGTTTATTCATTAGTAACGTGGGCTAGTGTTGAACAGACATGATGCATTATGATACATGAAAGATAATACTCGCATTTAGAGAAAATATTGCCATGATTCATGTATTTGGTTTCTTACTATGTGAATGATGGAATATATGGACCAAGTGGGAGAATGTTAGTTTCTTCCCATGAAGTAAACTGAATCTGAATGTGGTCCAAATTTTCCATCTCTTAAGGACGTGAATAATGTTCAAAATAACTTCCCAACTTCTTTTTCCACGTTTTTGTTCGGTTGAGAATTGCTCTATGATGGATAGAGCTTATATTTATTCAATTTCTTCCACTGGTTGGGTCCCTAAGCCTTTCAATCTTATACAATCAAGAATACACCATCTAATTGAGATTGAGAAGAGGTTTAGAAGCACCTAAATCCGAATCCTTTAGCATGTGTGAGAAACAGTGGCTGGAGGTATGTTTTTTGGTTTCGTTTTATTCCGCATTTGAACCATATGCTTTCGAATCATTGAAGCATGTTTAGATGGTTTAGACATTGTTCATGTTTAGATGGTTTAAACATTGTTTACACTTATATGATCGTGGAACCTTAGATAATTGTTTCAAAATATAACACACGAATAATCGAATATTAATTCATAATGTCATTTTACAAAATACTACTCCAAGGACATCAAACTAACAGTTTTATCATGGTCGTTGACTTTGAAGAAGAAGGTAGATGTGCATGAGTGTGTATATGCTTTGGGAGGTGACCGTTTGAAAACCCGCAAGTAAATAGGGTCGTGATCAAGTAATATAATAGTGTGTAAAGTTTCGAACCCATGAGGATTACGTGTTTTATCGAGTTAAAATTAAAATAACCTTAATCGAATAGCAATAATAATTTATAATAAATATGTATCTAATTTATATGTACTAGAAATTAAAGTAAAAGTTTATTAAAATTTTGAGATGCATTACTAAGATCTAGAATTTCCCTTATTCATCCACTTTTAGTTTAACAATTAAAATGACAATTTGTTATCATACAAGTTGGTCGAAGTTCCAAATTTATTTAAAAGCCTATGTCGATAGCAATTAAATATATTCCCCTCATGTGACATTCCTATCTCTCGATAAAAAATACGAACATGATAAATGCATTAATGAACTAGAACATCTTTATGAACCATGCAAAACATAAAGGTATATATATATATCCTCTATCGAACCTTACAATGTTTATTACTATGTGCTAAAATCTTTTTGTCTCTCTCGATAACAATAAAATTCACAAACAATTCAACTAATGGCCAATNATAACAATAAAATTCACAAACAATTCAACTAATGGCCAATTAATTGAAAAGCAAACTACACCATCATAAACATCCACTCATTCAAACAAATTAACGTTAAAATAATTAATTAATACTAAAAGTTTCAAAACAAGGGTTCATCTATATCTTTAGCAATGTAAAAATCTAACCTAGCATAATATTGAAATTAAACATGCAAAAGTGGAGCGAAATCACCAAAAATTGACGAAACGTGATCAAATTTCCAATTTAAGTTGCCAATTCTTCTCTGCTACCTTTTTTCTTTAGTAGACGTGTATATATATATAAAATCTCCACTCAGCCGCTTTTGTGTATATGTAAATTGATTTTGCAGCCACAATTTTTTACTCCATTCAGCTTCCTCTTGCGTGTATCCGTTTTCTCCTCAGCTATGTAATTCGGTTTTTCTTTTCCTCGACTTGCTTTTGTGTATATGTAAACTTAATTGTTTTTAATCCAACTAAAGTCCATCCAAATTGAGGCCCAATTAATTAATATTTGCTTTCCAAATCTTCACCTTTTTCACGGAATGCAAGTTAGTCCTTGTATTTTGGATTTTGCCATTTTTCGTTATATTTTGCTTTCATCCTTCAATTCCTTTTCCATTCAAAGTGTTGTACCTGTTAAACATAAAATATAACAATTTAGAATATATTTTGTCAAAAGAACTATCAAATGTAGTTATTTTAGGTCCCAAATAAGTGTAAACATTACACTTATCAAATACCTCCAAATTTAAACATTTGTTTGTCCCAAACAAAATTATAATTTAAATAACAACAAACACACAAGTATGCAAAAGTATTTGGTTAGATAATCTAGCTTTTTATCTCAGTATTTGAA
>CAIGRF010313860.1:25282-45949 GCA_903798235.1 Fraxinus ornus | reverse complement strand
AACCCCTCTTCGCTTCATGGTACGAATTTTTAGGAGTAACAAATATTCCTTTGCATTTGCGTGTAGGGTCAAAGGAAAATTGTACTCTCTATTGAAAGGATCATTCAAAAGTCGGTCAGATACATAATTTGTAGATACATCGACTCCTACTTTCCTTTCAACAGTACAGACTCCTTTGTAAAACTTTGAGATTGGGCCCTATCACTCTATGTCTCCTCCTTTTGTTGATTTTCCCCTTGGGCTTATTGTCCTTAGAAGAGGTGTGGTTGAGGTACATTTTAGGGCATTTGAGTAACCGCTTGTCCTTGCATCTGCAGGATAAGCTATTGTATTATAGAGTTTTGCTCCATAATATTTCTCATGTTGGAGGTCATTTTCGCCGCTTTCTCTAGTGAGGCAAGTGGAGACCTACCACCTCTACGAAGATGAGATCGACAGTGGTTCATGTGGGTTCGGATGGTCTCTTCTTTAGAGACCTCCCTAGCTCTTCGTGAATTTCTATATTCTTCACTTGCACTCATGGTGGGTGGATGCCTCTTTTATTTAAAGAGAGGATCTTTTGAACAATTTTTTCTCTTTAAATCCTCATTTTTTAAAGAAAACATGAAACACCCAAGAATGAAGAAAACTCACGACCTCATTTTCTCTAAAAATTCAAGAACAAAACATTTTTCAAGGAGAAAGTTGAAGCACTTTTCGATAAGTTTTTTCCATAGGACCAATAGATTGCTTCTCCACTCATGTTCACTTAAATAATCTTTTGCATAGTTAGACAAATCGTTAGAAGTATGTGACCTTCTCCATACGGGAAAGGTGGTCGCGTGCACTTCGATAGTCAAATTAGTCGATTGTATGAGTATATTTGGATGGGGATGATCGGAAGACATGTGCCACAATAGTGTTCAAGAACTAAGGGTTCATAGTGAGAAAAACGAGAAAAATCTTACTTTTATATTAAATTGCATTACCTTCAAATGACACTATATGCGAGCTTTTATAGTAGAAAAAGAGGAATGGTCACCATTGGATGAAAGGACACGTGGTCTTATCCAACAGTCGAGGTGTCACTCCATTAGTCATAGGTTGATGGGAATTTAATATTTCTAAATATTAACAATCCTATAGCCTAGGATTGACCTCAAAAAAGTTGGCCGTTTAGGCATATAATATAGAGATGTCATATTAATCGATCATAAGAAAATTTTGTACGAAAGATCTCTTGAAATAGGTTAAGTATGAGATGTATTCCCTAATTAAGAGGCTAATTGCCTCGAATCACTTCTACAGTAGTTTATAACACCCTACCTAGGCAACAGATAGTTGCCATGCATAGCACCTAGATGGAGGTAATGCATCGCTTCGACTACCTTAGTATATGACCTCAGCTTGACCAAGTTGGATAGTGATGGGGAGTGTGGACTGTTTGTGCTTGCTAGGTTGCTTCCACATGTCGTTTTGTGGAGCATCGTTAGAAGAGGTGTAACAATATTAGTTTGGCCAGAGTAGACAATTGTTTCTGTGGCCCCATTTTTTCTATTGATTTATTTTATGATAAAGTAAAAATGTTTTCACCATGTTTGTGCCACTATGTGTCTTGCATGTCTGGATGTAGATATTTTCATTTGTTCCCATTGAACTAATTATCTACTGATTGGATTTGAGGTTTTTCGAATATTTTGAAGAGAATGAGAACTATGTAAAGTTCCAGCACTGCGATTGCTGTGAGATATACCATAGGTATGAGGCCTATTTGGAGAAACGTTCAACTCGGAGAAGTATGCATGATCCTAATGAAGCTCTCATAGTGTGGCTTCGGTCTTCGTACTGACAGTGACAGGGAGGATAACAATGACAAGTTACCAATTAGTGTCTAATCTAGTGGCTCCAACAATGGCCCGACAAAAGGAAGATCGACCTCTAAAATGGATATCTAGAGCAATCACATTGGCGACAAGTGGAAGTCCAGCATACAGAAGGTTAAGAAAAAGAAATATGGGATAGAGCATTATCTTTCTCAATCGAACATCTTGCAAGCATCAGTGAGGACCTAGCTTCTAGTTATAATACATAGAGATGATATGTCCGACGGTAGTATTTTTATTTCAAGGGAATTAATAAAAAAATTGTTTCACTCCATTGTCAGATGCAATGTTTTCTTCCCTTGGAGTTATTTAGTAGACTGAAAGTGTAAAAAATAATTGAGATGGAATATGTTCCATCTAATATTGAAATAATGCGTTCTTGTATAAAACGTGTATTTTTCGAGGCATAGAGTAAATTAAATCAGATAAATTCTAGCACTAGACATTAGGAGTGGAAGAACTAATATTCTGTAATGTTTGTATTGTGTCAATTAAAATTAATTATTCTTTATATTTTATCTTTACTCAATTATTTGTGCAATAAAGTTATAATTATTTGTTGAAAAAGAAAGTAAAATGCATACTCTTAAATGATTTGATTTTCATGTTAAAGAACATGTAACAGTTTTGTAGCCTCACATCATTCTCTTTGTAACTGGTAGTTTATGGTTTTCATTTTACATTTAGTCAATTTACAATCACCAAAACATGTTTGCTCAGATTTTTTTTTTTTTTTAATGTTTAGGTGTATAGGCTCAATGATATTACTTAGCTCGTGGAATTAAAGACTGCAGTGGCAAGATCTCTTTCGAGTAAAAGTTTCTAAATACATTTTTTTCTTTAGTTGATTGTTCATGATTTTCTGTAGAAGTTTTCGATTTCTTTCATTCAACCTTCTTTTTCTCTTCATCTATTTTACTCATTTTAAAACTCATTCATTTCCTTCTTTCATTCATCCTCTTAGGTTCATTGTTAGCTTCAATCATGCTACATCGAAAGTCTGATTTCTTCCCGTCTTGTTAAGTAATGTACAATCTTATCTTCTATTTCTTTTTTCCGTGTTCAATTATCATGTGTTAAATTATTTAACTTCATTTATTTTATAGAAAACTTATCAAGTAGGTTATTTGTATAATTTTCGTTTTGCTAATTCATTTCTTTTTGTAATTATATTTTTACAGGTCTATTATTCCCTATTAATTTTTTATTCTCAATCTCATTTCTTATGTAGTCTTTTCTTTTTACAATATATTAGTTTTGTACTTGTAATTTCTTTAACATTTTGACAACATTTATACGACATTCAAAATTCTCTATTCATGACGTTTCCTTTTTTTCCCCTTTCTTGTTTTAAGTTTATGTTTCTTAATGTGACTACTGCATTGGTTTCTTAGTTTTTAACATTGGTATCTGCATAATTAAATTATTTATTTTTCTTAACTATCTTTCTTTTACTCTACTTTTGGTTGAAGAGTGAGATTCTTTTCAGTTAATTGTGGTTTTAATGAAATGTTTTTCAAACAATTGGTTTTTGGTGGAGTTCTCATGTAGTGGGTTGTATATTTTAGTAGATGCACTTTATGTTTTGTTAGTTATAACATTGTTTACATATTGTGGAGATTTGAACATATCTTTCACTATTTTGTGTACCAATTGTTCAACTATAACGTTTATATTTGGTGTGCGTATGACCAAGCATCTGTGCTAAAGGTTCTCTTAAATTCTTTTGTACTCGTTGCTTAGTTTGAGCTTCAACTATTCGATTGGTCATCTTAAATTTCTGATGGATATCTTAGAAATGCGTGCTCATAAAAAGCATCATTTTGTTTAACATTGAAAATATATCCAAAAGTACAATTGAGTCACAAAATGCAATAATTCCTCAGCAACAAAATCAACGATAAAGAGATCGGTGAAATCAAGCTCGATAATTGAGTTTATGTTATCTAAAAGCAATAATTTCCATTTTGCCCATACGCATGAGTCTACAACATATCATGATTCTGAGGCTTCTACTTCGAACAACGAAACGTCTAATATTTCTAATCCTGAATTACATGTAACTTTTACCATATTGAATGTACCAAGTCGCTGCTGCTTCCGGGTTGTGGTAGCATTCTGCCTTGCGAGCATCGCGTTTCTGCCGCCATGACCGGCGACGACGCAGTCCCCCATCGTGATTTTCAGATCCAAAATTTTTCCAAAAAATTATTCTTTTTCAAAATCAGATTTTGAATATAAAAATAATTTTCTAAATTGTCAGATTCAAAAAACAAATACAAACAATCAACTTTTGACTATTCAAACATGCAAAACAATTTCTAACAAACACAAAGTAAGCTCTAATACCACTATTGAGAATTTACTTAATCATGTACAGTGGAAAGTAAAATATTTCCAATTCCCACCACGGATCTTCTTTGTGTTTAGATAGAAACCATGATAGAAATTATACCTTTGATAAATTCTGCAAACTCCTTTGCTTATTCTCAAACACGAACAATCACGAACTGAAATCCACAGTTGTTCAATTGTCCAGCCTTTAATGGAAATTCACACAGAGAACAAGAATGACGACTATAGTTTTCTTTTTGTGCTAGCAAGAATAATGAAATTATTTCTCATACTGTTTTCAAACCCTAGCAGCCTATTAATATAAGTCTAAGCGGGCTTGGCCGTCTCTTAAACCTTACCCGGTCCAATATTTAATTAATCAAATTAATTTAATATGGTCTATGAATTAAATAATCCAATTAATTAAATTTGACCTATTAATAAAAAACTCAATTAATTAATTATCCAACACTTGTTAATTAATTAATTGAAAAATATCATTCTTCTGGTTCTTTTTAGTGTGTGACCCATTACGTTCCCGATCACGATGCCTAACGATGTGAATTATTATTTTGACCTTGTTAGGTTTTTAATTATGTAATTTGCAATTCTATAAACAAAAGGGATTTAATTGTAAATGTTGTAAAAAGTCAAGGAGTAATGTGCAATTATATGAAATTAGGGTTTTTAGGTTAGGGTTCAAGAATGGCAAAAGAAGGAAAATACGGCATGGATTTTCGCTAGACTATCGTCATGGATTGGCTCGAGCGTCAAAAGCAGAACCTCATTCGCTCAACTGTCGCATTGCCTTCCCTTTGTCGCTCGACTGTTGCTGAGCCCTCGCTTGAGTGACAGTGTTGTCCGAAAATTTTTTATTTCATATTTTAAAAGCTTTTTCCCCGACCCATTACTTTCCTAACATACCTATAAATACCAAAACACATCTGAACATGATCTTACAAAGTTGATCATTGAGAGAGTTTCGTCAGAGAGAATTCACATATTCCATCATTCAATCCACGTCCTGTGAGTTTGTTTTGGTGAGAAAAACATCACATCCATAATTCAAATACCAAACCGTTTTTTCCTCCACATCGTCAGAGTTGCTGAAGATCAAAGGAAGTTGACTAGAGTTCTAGTAGGTGAAGAACGTGGTGCTCTTCATGATCTACAGGAGATAGACGATTCTGTAATGCTAGGAATGCTGCAGGGTAGCAGATTTTAGGAGAGATTTGAAGATTACAACTGATCATTAGTGCAGGGGAGCACAGTTTCCAGGAAAGTTGTAAGAACTTCAGTGAGGAGATCAGATATTACGTGTCGTCATCTAGTCTGGTAGACTATAAGTGTTTGAATCGTTTATAGTGGATTGACTGGCAAATTGTTCAAAGTTTTCCCAGTTGGGTTTCTCCGTGATCATATCGTGTGTTGATTTACTACTTTCATTACTATTGATTTATTGCTTATCATATTTGCAGTATTCAAAGATAGGAAAAATTGATATGCATGTCTAATCATCTAGAGCTATAATTTAATTAGTGACTTGTTGCTGATTAAATATAAACATAGTTTTAATTCCGCATTAATACCTATTCACCCCCCTTTAGGTATTGTTAGGGTCGAGCTACTTAAATTTCAATTGGTATCAGAGCCTTAAATCGATTCCTGACCCTTTTTACCCTTTTTATATATTCTAGATGAGTCCGTCTCTATCCGTGCCTCCGTTGTTTGATGGAAGTAATTAATGCTTTAGATGAACGTATTTGGATTAGTGTTCAAAATGGGTAGGCTACGTTGGATTAGTGTTCAAAATAGGTAGGCTTTGATAACCCAAAAATAACTAACTAAGAGGGTGGGAGGGGGGGTAAATTGATTTTTCAAACTTTTTCGATAATTAGTCTCAAACTTATTTAATACAATTTTGGGGATTAAAGTCTACGTTATAGAAATTCAAGGACTAAATTGCATTAATTCTACGGATGGGATAACTTTGAGAAACACAAAATTAATGGGCCTGGACTTGCAATTGGACTAGCACTTCAATTGTCACTTGGGATTTTAATTAGAATATAACTCGGCTAGGAGAGGGTTTGGAGAGGCTGAATATAAAATACCTGCAAGAACCCGCAGCAGAAGAAGCATAGAAAAAAAGACGGATTGACTCACAAAAAATACATGATAAGGGTGTTTTTATACGTTTATTTTGGTTCACAAACATGAATAATTGTCGATAAACATTCGGAATAAAGCTTAATTTGTATAAATTGTGTTTGTAGGGCAACAATGACGATTATGGTGGAAATTAGAGGAAACATGGAGAAAATGGGCCAAAAAGGAGAAAATTGAAAGTTCAGGGACCAAAATGCAAATATCCAAAAGATGACTCGAGGCCAACTCAAGAGCGAACATGAGCTTGATCATAAATTGAGGAAGGCATGTGATGATTGGAGGGAAAGAATGAAAGAAAAGAGGTTAAGAGAAGAGAAATGAAAGTTCAAGGACCAAAATGAAGAGTTAGTATAGTTGATTACACCATGCGGCCGCAAGGTGTAATCTTCCATGCGGCCGCAAGCTCATATGCAGGGAATATTTCAGCAAAAAAATTTGTTCCATGCGGGTGCAAGGATTTCTTCCATGCGGCCGCATGGAAGGATTCCGGCGCGAGATTTTTTTTGTTTCCTTTTCCGATTCAACCACTTATGGAATGATATCTTGGACTCTATAAAACCTAAAACTCGTCCAAAAACTAGGGTTAGACATTCTTAGAGAGAAAAACACCATTGAAGAGCAAGGAGAAAGGCTAGAAACAAGATTTTCACTTCAAGATTCAAGATTCAAGCTTTAATTCCTAGTTTTCGGTGATGTCTTCTTTTTATTACTTTTCTTGTTATTTTATTTTATCCATGTTAGGCTAGGTTTTTATTGTACTAGGAGAACGATGATCCTTGCTATGTGAACGTTTAATTTCTTATTTTGCAATTTTGACATTAAGACATGAATATTTTGTGTTGAATGATTTATATGCACTTTCTTACATCTACAATTATATGCGCAATGGTTGTATGAGTTTGGGTGGTTTATTTCATGCATTCGAAAGAAGGGAAATAAACTCAACAAGGTATAAATCATCGTAAGGTCCGATAGGGGATAGAAATATACCGCTATGCTTTACGTGAATCTCTAAGTGTTTACAAAACGACATGCATTCTTGTATATTGCATTTGTCATAGAAATATAGTCAAATGGTATGCTAGAATAGGTTTAATTCTACTCGAGAGAGATTATTAAATATGTTAGAAACATTGATTCTTCAACTAAATCGTCGTGTTGTCAAATTGTGAAATAAGAGTTGAACGTGAGCTTGCTTGGTGATTCGGGATCCTAGTGCACTTTTCATTCATTTATTTCATCAAACCTTTGCATTCGACATATTTTTGCTTTCATTTCATAATTTTAGTTTAAATTGCATGTTAATCATAATTTAGTTTTAAAATTCACGTCAACCATCATTTTGAGCTTTATAGATTCGGTTAAGGTCTCGGTAATAGAAATCAAGTTAAACCAATCCTCGTGGGAACGATACTCGAAATCTTAGGATTTCCACTTTATTACTTGTCAACGAACCGTGCACTTGCGGTAATTTAAATTCGAAACATATTTTCGTGAACAATAGGGAGAAAAACGACGACGGTAGAGAATAAAAGAAAAGAGAAAAGGAAGAAACATGAAGAAGACAAACGTGGAAAGAGAAAAGAAAAGAGAAAAAAAAGGAGAGGAAAAGTTAAAAGTAATAAAATCGGTGCAAAGAGGAGAAGAAGGAGAAAGAAAAGAAAAGAAACTGCAAATACCGGAAATTTTCACGTTTTGTCAATTTTTGGTGATATCTTTCCACTTGTTTGTGTTTTTATTTTTCCAATTTGAATAACTAATTTTAATATTAGGGAAAACAATTTAGTCGACTTGTGATCCTTTATTTTTTATTCCAGATTTATGTGATTTATTTATTTATGTGTTCATTTTATTATGAGTTTAATGCATTAAATTATCTGATCAATAATTTGATGATTAAGTGAATCTCTTACGAATCGAGAGGTGAGTTTGCGATCTAGACCATATAATAAAATTCGGTAAATTAGTATAACGTGTAGAGATACCTGTACTAATTATTGCGGTCATAATTTGAATTCTTAGAACTAGTGTTTCGTTTAACTAAAATTGATTCACATAGAGATATGGAATTGAATTAGTTAAATAGACTCAATGAGAACTCGAGAGGGGTAAATTGAAAACAATAGAAGAATTCGATCGAACACTACATTAGGTTATGAATCTTAATTTAAGAATAAATGTGATCAATAGATGAAATTGTTATGCCCTAATATTTGTCACATATTTGTTTATTTAATTATCCATTGTTTGCAATTTTTTTTATATTTTCAATTAGTTAAAAGTAGTTAGGAAAATTATCATAAATATTTACTTAATTTTGTCAAATAGGAGTTAGAAAAAATAGATTAAGACCTAAAGTATAGTCTTTGTAGGAACGATAATCTGGACTCAAAGGTCCACTATATTACTTGTTACGATATGTACACTTGCGATATAAAAAACGCAACAAGTTTTTGGCACCATTGTCGATGACTATTTACTTTTAGTCTTAATTTATTTTTAACTGTTATTTGATTTGATTTTACTTTCTTTAATAAAAAAAAAAGTGTTTGTTGTATGCTCCGTACCCAAGGCTATGATCTTAAATTGTTTGACTCGAAAATAGAACGTACTTTCAGACGAAGACACAGGGAACCCAAACAAAAACAACAACATCAAATGGCTGACGGTCAAAATATTCATATTCCTATTCAACCAATTGGACAAGTGGCCGCGAGAATAGCGACTGCACCGGATCAGTAGCAGGAGCGAGGGGAAATAAACGAAGGATACTTGCCAGTCTCAATGTTCTTGACGCCAATAGTCGCGCCCGCACTTTCCAGTATTGTGTATCTAGATTTTGGGGTAAATAATTCTCAGATTAAGGTGGAGTGGATCAATTTGATGAACAACACTCTCCAATTCTACGGGTTATCTCATGAAAATCCGAACACACATATCTCCAGATTTCTCAAAAATTGCCAGAACTTCCATGCTCTGGGGTTAATGGAGATGTTATTAAGTTGCGACTATTTTCATATACACTGAATGATTCTGCATTGGAGTGGTTGACGCCGAACCTCATAGAAGCATTACTACATGGGAAGAACTGACCAGGCAACTCTACAATAAATTCTTCCCACTGATGAAAGTAGCTAAAATAAGATTGGAAATTCAAACTTTCCAATAGAAAGATGGAGAGCTATCATGAGGCATGTAATAGGTTCAAAGAGCTGATGCGAAAGTGTCCAAATCATGGAATCACAATTGGTAATCAAGTGCATTACTTTTACACCGAACTCTCACCACTGTCAAAATTTCAGGTGGATTTCTCCGCGGGTGGATCGATCATAGGAAAATCAGTACCACAAACATTGGATTTATTTGAGCTAATAGCCACTACACATTCAATGTTCATCAGAAAGAGTGGTACCACCTAGAGCATCTGGGGTATATGACTTATATAGCATAGCATCTACGAACGTGCAGATAGCAGGTTTGACAAAACAGGTGGAGATGTTGGTGAAATCACAAACGAGAGAAGTACATGCAGTGATGAGTTTCCCATCATGTAAAAACTATGGAACTAATCATTCAACAGAAAACTGTATGTCTATGGGCTTTCCCGAGGAACATGTCAACTTCATTCAGAATGGTTCCTGCAACTTTAACCAATTTTCACAAACTTATAACCCAAGATGGAAACAACACCCGAATCTCAGATGGTCAGATAATCAGCAAGGGAACTGTTCAATTAATGCCTATTAGGAGAACAAACCAAGTTTAGGGGAGATGTTTCATCAATATGTGCAGAAAACAGAAAAGTATTCCAACAAATTGATACTAATTTTCAAAATCCGTAAGTATCTATCAAGAAGTTGGAGACACGGATTGGTCAAATAGATCAACAACTGGCAGAATGACCACATGGATCATTGCCAACTAGGGGTGGCCAAAACCCAAACCAAACCGATCGACCCGGCCCAAACCGACCGATTTGGGTCATTTTTTGAATTTTTTAGGCGGGTTTCGGGTGGGAAAATCAGGTCGGGTCGGCTTGGGTCCAATCATGGGTTAGCAACCCAAACCCGATCGAAATCGACCCGACCCGAAACAAAAAAAAACAAATCAACAAAACCCTACCTAAACTAAAGACTAAAGAGCAACTCCAGTCTCTAAGCAGTGCAGCCACATCCAAAAAACAGAAAACTGACTTCTCTCTCTTCGTCTCTCACTCAATACGCACCATAACCACCGACACCGTAGCTCTCTCACTCAAACCCCAACCTTTCTCCCACCTACCCACCCACCAACAAACCACCGATTGAGGCTTGGAGAAGTTCACCAAAACTTGTTATTGGTGGCGTTGAGGTATGCTTCCCATGATAGTTTTTTGTTGTTTATTATTGAATCAGTTGACTATATATACATCTTAGATTCTTGATATATTATATAGGCTTCGGTTTAAGCTTGTTGAAGAGAGCTCTTTCGAAAAATCTTTGAACCAATTTTGGCTGCAAATGTGAGCATTGTCATGATGCTTTTGACTCGGTATTTTTATGAAGTTTCATCCAGGTGTACTGTTGGATCAAATAGTCATATTTTGATTTTGATTTTGTTTTCATTTATGAATGTGATTTTGTTGGATGATACCAGTTTGTCATTTTACTTGCGTCACGTTGGTTTATCTAGAATGGTAGGACTATTAGATTGTTTTTAGTATTGTTAATTGGTATCTATCTATCCGTCAGTTGAATGTCATCGATTGGGTAACTACTTATAATTGGTGTTCCTTGTTGATCTTCAAAAGTGAAATCTGTGTGGATAATTAACACTGCAATGCCTTTTGTAATTACTAATTATGTTTTTTCTAATATGGACAATTATAATGTTGCACATGCTTAACCATGGCTGTCTTACAATGCTACGCAAAGACTAAAGAACCTAACTGTATCTTACATTGCTGGATTAATGTTCAATTTGCAGGTTTAAAACTAAGTGTCATGTTTCAGTTCGACATATTCGAGATATATATATAATTTGTATGTTTCCATCAGATTTCATGAAAATCAGGATCTGGAACATAGTCTTTGGCAAACTATTTTGGGGTAACTAATCTAAATCTCGATTTCTCCTCTAATATACCAATTTAGTTTTCAAGAGAAACTAGTACAAATGACTTCTTCACTATCTGTGTAGCTGATTATTTTCATTCAAATGAACCACATATCATAATGCTAAGCTTCTCAGATTCTTTTCTGGTACAATAATGCTGGATTTCTGCTGCTGCTGGTAGGGGTGTTAGATGTTGATGGCAAATGGTGGTATGTGGCGGGTGGTAGATGTTGATGCCAAACAAATGCTTCATTTGCAAAAATGATTTGACATGTGGAATAAATTTATGTATGACTAAATTATTAGTCTGAGGTTAACAACATGTTTGATCTTTCATTTTTCATTATGTCCATCACCATAAGGACAAATTAAGCTTTGTTCCCAGTAAAGAATATGTTTGGTCTTTCATTTATGTATGGCTAAATTATTAGTCCGAGGTTAACAATATGTTTGATCTTTCGTCTTTGATCATTTTTTATATCTGATGGCTTTATAGTTAGTATTGTTTGCAAGCCCTAGATTCTGCTTGAAATGTTCCAAAGCGAGACAGCTCAAAAATCAAGCTAGAGCACAGCTAGGAAGGAAAATATCCCTACTTACATTTTAACAAATCAAATGCAGCTTGAAAATTAGCTGAGAAGCATCATGAAATTATTCTATATGACAATCAAAATGCAAAATAAACTGTCTTCTACAACTGCATTGCAACTATGAAGTCACAACTCACAATAGATAACCAATCCATTTTATAATATTCGTATGATGACTATAAAGGTTTATAATAATTAAAAAACTAATTCTCCCAAACTGCCATGAAAATGATTATTGTCCTTAACAAAAAACCGACCAACCCAACCCAACCCGACCGACACATAATTGGGTTGGGTTGGTTGGGTTTCAACATTTACATGGGTTAGGTTGGGTTGGATTTCGAACAAACTGACAATGTTGGGTTGGGGCAAAAATTGACCCAACCTAACCTACGCCTACCCCTATTGCCAACCAATATAATGACAAATCCTAAAGAGCAAGTGATGGCAATAAAGACATTGGAAAACGATCCAGCCAAGGCTTCTGTAAAAGTTAAAGCATATGTACCTCCACTTCCATTCCAAGTCAATAGAGGAAAATACTCATGCTCTAACAACAAGGAGTGTGGTACTATTACCAGAGAACACTGTAAAATGACTAGAAAAAAAAGAGGACCAGGAAGGTGTTGATGAAGCTATAATGGAGGAAAAATCTGCACCCGCCTTAATTGAGAATAAAGAACATATAGAAACATCTACTGCTAAGGTACCAAGTCCAGTTAAGGCTTACGTGCCTCCCATTCCTTTTCCTCAAAGGCTCAAGAAAATCAAACAAGATACAAAATTTGAAAATGTTCTTGACGTTCTCAAGAAGCTCCAGATCAATATTTTGTTGATTGATGCAATATTACAAATTCCAAGCCACACAAATTTTTTGAAAGAGATGTTGACAAAGGAAAGAAAGTTTCCAGAGTTTGAAATTGTGGCATTAACGGAGGAAAGTAGTGCAAGAGTGAAAAACAAATTTGCCTCCCAAGTTGAAAGATCTAGGGAGTTTTACTTTGCCTGTTTCAATTGGAAGTTCTCGTGCTATTAATGCATTGTGTGACACGAGTACTAGTATAAATCTAATATTATAAATAGATTATAGAAAATTGGGATTAGGTGAAGTCAAATCAACATCAATAAAGCTCCAACTAGTTGACACAACAATTTGAAAGCCACGTGGCAAAGTTGAGGATGTGCTCATAAAAGTAAGGAATTTAATATTTCTGGTGGACTTCATTGTGATGGACATACCAGAAGATCGAGACATTCCAATTATATTAGGTAGACCATTCTTAGCAACGGGTCAAACTCTAATTGACATGGAGAAGTTTGAACTAATATTGAGGATGGAGGACAAACAAGAGATATTTAATATTTATACCCCACTTGAGAAATCTTCCAACGACTATAATTGTTGTTGAATTGACGAAGAAGAGCTACCTGATCAATGAAGCCATCTGAATAGAAAATCAAACTTTGGTAGACTTCTTGGCAGAGATGAAAATGAAAATATCAAAATATGGAAAACAAAAAAAAAGGGTGCATAAATGAAAATTGTACAAAGTGCAATGATGGCATAACTTGGTTCGAGCCACAATGACCAAATATGGCACAATGTCAAGCTAATGACGTTAAAGAAGCGCTTCTTGGGAGGCAACCCAAGCTTTTTTCCTTTTTATTTATTTTGTTTTTGAGTTTTAGAATTGTTTTGTTTATTTTAAGTTTATTTGTTCATCATCCATACCTCATTTTCCCTTATATCTTCGATGTGTTAGTTGGCTTATTAGATGTTAGAGCTAAGTAACACTTGTTTCAATTATTTGATCTTAATGCTTTATTTGATTTTTACGGAACATGACGTCGTGGAACATTTAAACCAATATTGACCAAGGCGTCAACGGGAGCAATAGGAAAGCTAGCCATTGAATTACAAGGCATATCAGAGGAGTCTTTTCTTCACATTCTTCCTAACCCCTTCATATGCATATTTAGGATTAAAGACATTGATGACAATATCTATTTTAAGTTTGGGGGTGGAGAACATAAGTTTTCTTTTTTTTTATATATGCTTTTGTGTGATTTTATCACTTTAGTAAAAAACAAGTTTGAACAATTAAAAAAAATTCATTTAAAAATAAAATAAAAATATTTTCTTGTAGTGTGTTTGTGTGAGTTAGTTAGCCTGGCTAACAATGACATATATTGAATTGTTAATTGATCTATGAATGGTGAATAAGTTGCATACTTAGATTAATTTTTACTTTTTCATGTGAAATTTGATATATATTGAGTACATGAATTAAGTTAATCATTATGTAGGAATGAATTGACTTTATAATTGGATATGTTGTAGTAGTGGACCATATATGCTAAACCCAAAACCTCTAAATTTTACATTCTTGGACCAAATTTAAAATATTTTGGAGGAGATTTCACTGTTGTATGAAGATGTTGAGATAAATAGGGATTCATGTGTGAAATTAAAAATCTTATGTGGATTGTTTAAGGTCAATAGGATGCAAGTGAGTGAAAATCTCAAGTTAGAGGTCGTTTTACTAGAATTGGTGTTAAATAAGGGACATTGCACTAATCAATACATAAAAAAATATTTTATTAGAAAATTTCTCTTCGTAGCCTTTATGACTCGAAGAATTAAGCCTACAAGGGTATTTAAAACCTGGTGTCCTATGGTCATCTGACTTGTGAGTCATCAGTCGAAAGCTTATTACATGGGTCCTTTATAAAAGCTTAAAGGAGAGAATGTTTCAAATAAAGAAAAAATTGAAGAAAAAATCAGAAAAAGCAGGTGCATGAAACAGAAGACAATGACGAAATGCCTTGATTATGTCCTAAACACCTTTTTAAGGAAATTTGACTTTTGATAAGAGAGTGTTAACCTAGTTAAGTCCTAGAGATTGAAGTAATCAAACTTAATGGAGAATCCTTATTTTTTGAAATGTTGAACTGCAATTGGAGAAATTTTGCCAGACTAGAGAGGTGAGAATAGTAAAAAAATCTAACTTTAGTTCACACATTGGAAAAGAGTGAAAAGGATAAATTTGGGGGTGTGTGAATCTTACGAGTGATGAAAGAACATATTTGACCAGTGAGGGTCGGGAATTGAAACAACTTATGAATTATAATACTATACTTAGTCCTTCACACACACACACACACACACACACGTCGATTTTACATTTAAAAAGTGAATTTTAATTTTTGTATTGTGATTTTGAAACTGTGCATAGATTTGATAAGATGATTTCAATCCCAAGATAAAAAGCCAGGTTAGCTAGCTAAATTTTATTGTTTTACTTGATTGACTGGCCACCAAATAGGTAATTAGCATTGCTTGTTTGTGTGCTTGTTAGGTTTTAATTTTTTTTGAGGAAAAACAAAGATTCAAGTTTTGAAGTGTTTGATAAGTGCAATTTGTGCACTTATCTGGATCAAATTACTAAACTTTTATNCTGTGCATAGATTTGTTATTATGATTTCAATCCCGAGATAAAAAGCCCGGTTAACTAGCTAAATCTTGTTGCTTTATTTGATTGACTGGCCACCTATTAGGTAATTAGCATTGATTGTTTGTGTATTTGTTAGGTTTTAGTTTTGTTTGAGGACAAATAAAGATTCAAGTTTGAGGGTGTGAGAAGTGTAGTTTATACACTTATTTGTGACCCTAAATCATGGTATTTTATTGTCTTTTAGATTAAATTCTACCTAATTTATGTTATATTCTGTTTTGTAGGTAAGATTTTATGTTTAATGAAGAATTGGAGAAAAGAATGCAAAAGTGACGAATAATGGTAAAATTCAAAGATGAAACATATATATATTTAAAACTATATATATTACACGGAGAGAGGCGGACAAAAAAAGGGGAAAAACAAGAAACAGGGAGGAAAAAACTGTCGCATGAAAGAAAGAGAGAGAGGAGAAAAACAGAGAAAAAAATTGTGCAGGCCAGAAAGAAAGAAAAATAGAAGAAAAAAAGAAAGAGGAGAGAGAAAGGAAAAGTCAAACGCAAAACAGAGAAAGAAAAGGAGGAAAAAGAAAAGGAAAGTAAAGAAAACTGCAAACACCAGAAATTTTCACGTTTCATCAATTTTTGGTGATATCTTTACACATTTGCATGTTTTTATTTTTACAATATAAATAACTAATTTTTATATTAGGGAAAACAATGTAGTCGACTTTATGTGATTTGTTTATTTATGTGTTGGTTTTATTATGAGTTTAATGCATTAAATTATATGATCAATAATTTGATGATTATGTGAGTCTCTTATGAATCGAGAGGTCAGTTTGAGATTTAGACCATATAATAAAATCCGATAAATTAATATAATGTATAGAGATACATATACTAATTATTGCGATTATAATATGAATTCTTAGAACTAATGTTTCTGTTAACTAAAATTGATTCACATAGAGATATAGAATTTAATTAGTTAATTATACTCAATGAGAACTCGAGAGGGGTAAATTGAATACAATAGAAGAATTCGATTGAACACTACATTAGGTTATGAATCTTGATTTAAGAATAAATGTGATCAATAGATGAAATTGTTATGCCCTAATATTCGTCACATATTTGTTTATTCAAATATCCATTATTTGCAATTTTTTTATATTTTCAATTAGTCAAAACTAGTTAGGATCATCATAAATATTTACTTGATTTTGTCAAATAGGAGTTAGAAAAAATAGATTAGGACCTAAAGTATAATCTTCGTAGGAATGATAATCCGGACTCAAAGGTCTACTATATTACTTGTTACGATATCATACACTTGCGATATAAAAAACGCAACAAGTAAATATGAAAATTCGATAGCTAATTCAAGTATGGATATAGAACCATATAAATAGCAATTTAAAGTAAAGTGCAATAATCTAAAGATAACAAGCGAATTTAATGGGGTTCGAAATACAATGAGTTCTACATCCCCGTTATCAAGCTCTCCATCACGAGTAAGGCCAAATGCACTATAATGGTAACTTACAGACAAAGAGTACTGATTCTTAAGTGACTTACAACAAGGAGCACTTATCCTTAGATGCCTTACGATAATGAGCACCTATCCTTAACAACAATCGAGTTTTCACAAGGCTATCGAAACCACCAAAATGTAAGTGATAATTTTACAATTGAAAAAACTCTCTTAACAAATAATATAGTTCGGTTAAGTATTAGAGAGTTAGGTCAATACTTTAATAGATAGCAAATAATAAAGTTCAAGTGTTTATGATGTAAACATAATGAAACAGTTTGTATTTTGTATCGAAGTTTTCAACCTTATGATCTCTCTTAATAAATAATACAAGCTAATTATGAAGAGAGATTTGCACTTCAATAAAAGTGTTGGCAAAGAAAAGTTCTATCAAGAATAAAGAATAAATGAGATTGAGAAAATTTATTTGCAAAATAGAATTCTTGATGAGATAGATGAAATTATGTTAATCAATCAAAAAAATTCTTTGTAATAAATGAAATGGGATGTAAAATCACGTATGCTCAATGATTTTCAATAAATATGCTCTCTTAATTGCTCTTATAAGTTATTTTGAATTGGATTCAAAAGAGATGGCTATTTATAGATCAAAAGATTGAAAATCAGAAAGTTTCGATTGATCAATTTCGGTCGACCGAAGTAGCCGTTGTAAAATTTAAACTATTGGAGTTTCGACTAACACTTCGGTCGAGCAGATTGGTAGATCGGTTTATACTTGAGTCGACCAAAGTATATAGATTTTTTGAAATTCGGTAAGTATTATGCAAAATCGGGAAGTACTATGCAAAACCGGTAAGTACTTGCAAATCCGATAAGCAACCAGTTTTGGTCGACCGATATATACTTTGGCTGACCAAAGTATATAAATTTTGGAAATTAGTTTT
The DNA here is from genome assembly GCA_903798235.1 of Fraxinus ornus. Classification (NCBI taxonomy): domain Eukaryota; kingdom Viridiplantae; phylum Streptophyta; class Magnoliopsida; order Lamiales; family Oleaceae; genus Fraxinus; species Fraxinus ornus. The sequence continues at coordinate 28,004 of CAIGRF010313860.1, read as the reverse complement.
GATATTAAAATATTCATTTTTCCAAAATCTATTTCATATTATCAATCAAAACATTTTTATGCAAGTGATAAAGTGATGAAAAATAGTTTGAGCTTTATGCACTTGCTAAAAATCGATAAGTTAATACCTTTACTTATAAATTGAAGTTTCGATATACAACTCCTAAACTCTAATCTTCAAAGTTATTGTTCTCTTCGAGTCTCTTTTGATTGTTTTTCTTCAACGGATGACGATTTGAGCATTTGAATGCTTAAGAAGATTTATTCATGAAAAAACTCAAGAAACAAGACTTGTTAGAAATATAAGTGTATTGTTTGTTATAATCAAAACAAGTGGAGCTATGTTGAGTCATAGGTCAACAGGCTCCACCTTCAACAACGGTTGCTGGTGTAATCACAGCCATTGATATCTCACTAAAGACTAAAACTAACCTAGATGAGTGTAATTGGAACAGCAAGGGCCTTCGTGTCATGTTCATGGCTATGTCTGTGGAAGAATTAGGAGACTCTCGATGTGTGAAATTGCCAAGGAAGTTTGGGATATCTTAGAAGCCACATACGAGGAAACTAAAATGGTTAAAAATTCTAAATTGCAGATGTTAACCACTAAGTTTGAAGAGATTAGAATGAAGGACGATGAATCGTTCGATGAATTCTATGCGAAGCTAAATGACGTAGTCAACTCTAACTTTAATTTAGGCGAAAAGATCCCCGATTCCAAAATTGTAAGAATAGTCTTTAGATCCCTGCTCGAGAGGTTTGACCTAAGGTTACTGCAATAGAAGCAAGTAAGGATTTAGACACTGTTAAGATTGAAGAACTCGTAGGATCACTTCAAACTTATGAACTCACCATCTTACAACCTAAAAGGGTTAAATCCATCACCATGAACATTGTAAGAGAAGAGGAGAGCGAGTCCACTGATACTGAGACTCTTAAGGACGAAGAAATAGTTTATTTCGTTAAAAAATTTCAAAAGTTGATGAGGAATATGAGAAAGTCTCAGGAGCAAAAAAGTGATGTCCCTAATAAACTCTCGAGAGGTAGACGTGAGAAAAATAGAACACCTATTGAAACCACATAAAGCATAGAAGTATATCTCTATCCTTTATCGACCCTTACAATGTTTATTATATTGTGCTTAAACCCTATTCTCTCTCGATAACAATAAAATCCACTAACAATTCAATTGGTGATCAATCAATTGAAAATAACAATAAAACGATAATAAACATCCATAAATCAAATCAAATTAAAGTCAAAATAATTAATTAAGAACTAAAAATATCATAACAAAAGTTTATCTCATCCGAACAATGTATAAAATTAGTCTAACATATTAAAATTACAAGAAATCATATTTAAATGAAAAGACAACTCGAATTTTTGATAAATTGAGAAGATGAAGATGAAGATGAAGATGAATCTTGAAATCTTGAATCCCTTCAATGGTTTCTTGATAAATCTTCACTTGCGCCTTCTCTTCTTTGCCCAAAAATTAGGTTGGAGTCTTCACTTGATTGAATTTTTGCAAGTCCTCTTTAATTCTCTCACAAAACTATGAATTCTCATCCTTTATTGATAATAATTTATGACTATTGGAGTATAATATGTACATGAGAGCTCTCCTATATGTATTATGCTGTTATGTATTTGTAGGAGTCAAAAATTGGTTGAAAGTCACGTCCAAATTGGTTTCCAAAACAGTTCTAATCGAATAAGGAAAGTTGTCTTCGAGCGCAGATTTTTTGTCTCTGCACAGCATTTGGTATTTTGGCCATAACTTTCTCTCCCGATATCCGATTGATGCGATTCAAAGTAAGTCGGAAAGATAACTTAAAGGGATACAACTTATCTAAATAAAAAGTTTCCAATTCGAACGTTTACTATGCCAAAATTGCATCTCAATATTCAGCTAAAAATCTAAAATATAACTTGTGTTATTGGAAATTAATTTTGATCATATTTCATTCATTTTTGAGTTCTAATTCCATCCAATTGTCTTCTAACAATATTTAAAGTATGATCTTGTGGTCCGAATCAACTATTGAATAATTACAATTTGGTCCTCAAACTTTGCATTTTGTCATTTTCACTATTTTTCGCTTTTTTCTTTCGATTCCTTGTTCAACCATTGATTTTTACCTATATAACATAAAATACAGCTATTAAAGATATATTTTTTCAAAATAACTACCAAAAATCGACATTTTAGGACCTCGAATAAGTGTATAAAATACAATTATCAACCTTCAAGACTCGAATAAAAATTTAAGTGAGTTGAAGCTGGTTAATGAAAACTTGGAAGCTAAAGTTAAATCATTAACGAGTGATCTTGATAAATCTAACGCTCAACTCCAATTCTTTATGAGTGGCTCGTAAAAGCAGGATAATCTGCTGGGGACGATCAAGCCTGCTGGTAATAGGCATGGTCCGGGTTACGTTCATAACAGTGATACTACTGCTAGTACATCCATGACCACATTCGTCCCGGCCACTAACAAAGCTCATGAGATTGCGTATCCTAAACCCAAAGGAAAGCATGCCTTAGGATCGAGACCTACTAAACAACGTAAGGTCAATCGTCCTACATATCGTCAACAACCTTCGAGCCAGTATGAGCCTAGGTTTATTTCCACTTGCCATCATTGTGGTGCGCTGGGATATACATGACCTAGATGTCGTAAATTTGTGACTAGAAGTAAGAAACATGACTTCTCTAG
>CAIGRF010313860.1:0-20747 GCA_903798235.1 Fraxinus ornus | reverse complement strand
AGTGGATTTGCAATCCAATAACTTGTGGGAATTCATTCTTTCTTTACGTCATTTCATTGTATTATCTTTCCAATAAATAATACGCCTTAACACATATTTGAATCATTGATGAGACCTTAGTTCATTCGCTTGCATGATGGCTCCATTGTTATCACTATGCAGAAGCATGTGATCAACAATGTTAGGAACTACTCCAAGTTCATCAATGAACTTCTTAATCCAGACTACAACTTTTGTTGCTTTCTAAAGCAGTGATCTGTAAGGCTTCTATTATTGAATCAACGGTTATTTCCGATTTGGAACATTTCCAACACACCACTTAAGAGTAAACAAATATCCTAATTGAGTTATGCTATCATTCTAGTCTGATTAGAAGTTAGCCTCAGAGTATCCATGAACTCCTGGTTCATTTTCTCCATATAAAATATTTTCACAATTTTATCTATATAGATTGGGATGAGTTAAATGGTCTTTTAAATCTATCTATATAGATCGACTTGCTTCTCCTATATCTATCACGGAGAAACTATTTGACAGCCATAATTTCAACAATTGAAATATAAGGACGTCATTTCCTATAATATGTCTCGTACATATAATATGAGGAATGCGACAGTGCTCCCTCTATCTTCTTGTAAACACACAATTCGTCTTCATTTTTTATAAAACCAAACATTTTTTAATCTCACATCAATCCAAGATTTCATCTGTAAGCGGCTTGTTTCAATCGATATTGACTTTTCTTGTAAACTCATTTACAACATATGGTCCTAATCCATTATGCAGGTCGAACAAGTCCAAACCTTGGTTACATACATTAAGTTCATATCGGATTTCATAGCCTTCTGCCATCTCAGCTAGTCAACACTTGACATTGCTTTTGCATAATTAGTAGGTTCATCATCCTCGATTAGTAATACCTAATTAGTAATCATGGATTCGTACCTTCTAGGAGGTCAAAAGATCCTACAAGATTTACACGGAATCTCTTATGTCCTCAGGAATCTCTTATGTCCCTCAATAGGTGTGGGATCAGACTCAAGTTCATCTACTTGGTCAAATATATCTATGGATTCTTAAACTCCTTCAAGATTTATTCTACTCCAAGCGTCCTCTCCTAGAATGAACTCTTTATCTAGGAATATGACATGTCTTGAAATGAACACCTTATTCTCAATAAGATTATAGAATTGATAATTGTTACTTTTGGATATCCTACAAATATGTATTTTTCGGATTTAGTTTCAGGCTAATCAAATTCAGTGTGCTTCACATAAGCGTTAAGACCTAAACTTTAATATGAGACAAGTTGGGCCTTCCGTCTTCCCATAACCATATGGAATATTGTTAACCGACTTAGATAGGACACGATTTAGTGTGTACCAAGTGGTAATCAGTGCATGACCTAAAATCAATTTTGGGAGGTTCGCATGGCTTGCTATTAATCACACTATATCTAATAGTGTGCGATTCCTTATTTCAAATACACTGTTATGTTCCAGTGTATGTAGCGAGGTCCATTTCTATAGAATCTCATTCTCTTTTAAATAATCTAAAATTCACCTTAAAAATATTTTTCACCTTGATCAGGTCTTAGTTTGAGAATATCTTTTGCCTATTTGTTTTTCTAATTCTAACTTGAATCCCTTGAACCTTTCAAGAGCTTCATGCTTGAATTTCATCGAGAATAGATGACCATATGTGAAATATTCATTAGTAAATGTAATGAAATAAAAGAAACCTTATCTAGTAGTAATTGGCATGGTCCACATACATCATTATGTATTAGGCCCAATAATTGTGTAACTCTTTCCCATTTTCAAGTAAAAGGGGATTTGGTTATTGTTCTTAACGTGCATGATTCGCATTTATTAAATGATTCAAAATCAGTTGACCGCAAATATAGATCTATATATAATTTTGTAATTGCATTTTCATTTATGTGACCAAGTTTGCAGTGCCAAATATAAGTGTTATTCAAAGTATCACTTTTATGTATTTCAATTTCTATACTTGTTATAAAATACTTAGTATTTGGAATATAAATATTATTTTGTAATTTATCATTACCATTAATATCTTATCAAGATAAAAATGAACAATAATTGTCCTTAACGTTAAAATAATTCATGTTCAAATATGAAATTCAAATAATATTCTCTAATACTAAACCTAAAGGCAATGGCAAGAAGTATGCTTCTACAGGCAATGCAGCAACATTTACTCATTTTTAACGTACAGATCAACTTTTCCCTTTTACAGTGGTCTACTTCTAGTTAGTTTCTACATATTTATACAAATATGAAATATATATCTCGTATCTAATGCCCAAGGAACTAATGAAGTAGATATAAGTTTTGCAATTCCTCTTCTAATGACCTTTCATTCTAAAATGATAACAAGGGTCATTAGATTTGGTGTTGTCCTTCTTTTCTTTGACTTCTTAGTCACCTTAAATACTTTCTTAAAGCATCCTTTAGACTTTCTCTTAGTGTCGTTTGAGGAATCAATGGCTAGATTTGCACACTACTAGTTTTAGTGTCAGGCTTAACAATCTTAAGCATGTTAACAACTCAAAGGGCGTGCACTTGATTTTATTCATATTTAAATTCATAATTAGCTATGAATAACTCTCTGGCAAATATTGTAGAACCAAGTCAATACTTTTTCATGGTTCATGACTGAACTCAATTGAGACAACTTCTCAATATACAACACTTCAGTACATGATTACTGACTGAAGATCCTTTTGTCATTATGCTTGGTATAGTTGCTAGAAAATTTCATGTTTTTTTCTATACGTAATTGTTCATCATTCAGTCTTTGAGATGAGAAATCATTATGTTAGTGTTATACCCTCACGTTGGTTTTGAAACTCAGATGACATAGGTGCAAGCATCACACTTGTTGCAGTACTAATGTCATCACTGTCTTTATTATAGCAGCCACATTTTCCTTAATTGAACCATCAACAGGTGTTTCTAGAGTATATTACTCAAGTACATAACCAATTTTCTCATGTCCGAGAACAATTCTCAACTTGTGGTGCTAATCAAGAAAATTCGGCATAGTTGTTGGCATCCAATATGCATATCAATTATATATAACCATTCATGATTCAATAAACGTAAATAAAGAAAAAATAATAATAATATATAAAATGCATCAATTAATTTAGTATGGTCCAAATTAATTATGCTCCCACTGTTTACTCAGATTTATGATCATCTCACATAAAATTATGGAATCCAGGGGCGCAGCCAGGAATTTTTGTCAGGGTGGGCACAATTTATTGATGTTGAACGTCGAATTTTTGTCATGGATGTAATGATAATAAAAATATAAAACAGTATTACGACAATACTAAAAATGACATAGTTTATAAATTACACTTGTTCCTCTCAAGTTTTCATACTTTGATATCGTTGTACAATAACTTTATTATCGAGCTTCAAAAATATATTTTTCTCTACATAAACAATTATGCTATCATTCATCCACTGATAACCCATCCGATTACGCAATCTATCATTTACAATGCTCGCTGCACAAAAGACTCTCTCCACAGTAGCGATAGCAACATGTATAATCAATGCTAAAGTCAAAATTCACAAAATATGTGATACATAGCCGATCTACTAGCTACTTTTGATTCAAGCTAATATCGTTTTACTTTCATGATTAAAAGGTCAAAAGATGTCAACTATTTATCAAGGGTAGGCGTAGACACTAGTAAAAAGAAAATGTTAATAATTTGGTAATTTCAATTTCTTCAATCAATCCAACTATCGCCCCACTCCTCATCATTATCTTCATCCTGCAATACCAGAAGTCCANTTATACACTGGTATAGTTGCTAGGAAATCTCATATCTTTCTACACGTGATTGTTCATCATTCAACACCTTGAAATGGAAAATCATGTGTTAGCATCTATACTCTTATTTTGCTTTTGTAAATCAAGTGATATAGTCATAAAGATCACACATGTTGCAGTACTAGCGTCATCACTGTGTTCAATATAGCAACCACCTCTTCCTTTTTCGAGTCATCGGCAAGTGTCTCTAGAAAGGGCTACTCAAGGACACAACTAATTTTCTCATGCTTGAGAAAAATTCTCTGATTGAAGTGCCAATCAAGAAAACTTGTTTTGGTTGTTGGTACTCAGTATGCCTTTCAAATACAAATGGTTACTCATGATTCAATAAATGTAAACGACGAAAAGTAAAAGAATAATATATATAATTCACCAATTAATTTAACGTGATCTTTTATTAAATTAATTCGCTCCCACTGTTTAACTCAAATCCATGACCCTCTTACGTAAATTTATGGAATCCATACTTGACTCCTAGTGGGCTGGGATCCCATTTGTTAAATTAAAATATTGAGTGTACTCAACAAACTTTAATAAAACATTTGGATAGATACTATTATCAATTGTAACTCCATACAACTCCCAAACCATTAAGTTAAGAACTTCTTGTCTTCACATATCTTATGTGTTAACTTAACATGCCTCTAAAATTCAAATATTTGAGTATACTCAATAAAAGATAAATTTTTAGTCAAGTCAAACCCATCATTCAGAAATATTTAATATTTCACACTATCAAACATATCCCTAATAGACCAGCCTTGAGTATACTCAACAAGCTGAGATCGATTTAGGACTCTAGTTTTTCACTATAATGATGGAAGACGAATAACAAATTGACTTAATATTCTTAACGAGGGGTTTTGCATGCAAAGGTCTCGTCACAATAAATATATATATTTTATTATATAACTAGCATGCCAATAAACATATATATAATAGTGTGGACGATTATGGACTTTACTATCTAATCTTTTCGAGCCATAAGCAAGACTAGTTGGTCAGTTCCTATGGGGTATTGCATTGATTCATACAATGCTCCATCTTTATGGTCTTCTCCTCTTCTTGTATTTTCAATTAGTCCAGTTGCAACCTATATCATATACTAGTTGGCACGCAAATCTAAATAATTGGACACGCATGTCCATAAAATTACAACAGACTCGCAGGTCCAAAATAAATAAGAGCTCACAGGCCCATAAAACAACAAGAATAAAACTAACCATTCAACACATCCACATGGTCGAGTCCATAATTATCCACTAACAAACATTCATCATATAAATGTTTTCCTATATAATATCTAATATTGTATGCATATATGTTTAAAGTCTCTGACAATGAAGGTCGTCTAAACTAATTTAGACAAATGGATCGAAACAATTAATTAATTAATTAATAAAATTAATCAATTAACTTAATTAGTAGGCTTATTTAATTAAAATCAAATTTCAATTAAATATCATATTTGAGTCCACAATGATTTTACAATTATGTGACGGAACTATTTAATTAAAATCATATTTTAATTAAATACCAAATTAGAGTCCAACTCCAATTTCAAAATTTCAGGCAAGACAATTTAATTAAAATCCCAACTCTAATTTCAAGACTTAAGGCAGTTGAATTTAATTAAAATCAAATTTTAATTAAATACAAAAATTAGAGTCTAACTCTAATTCTAAGATATTAGGGTGAACTTATTCAATTAAAATCAAATTAGAGTCCAACTCTAATTTCAAGAAAAAATTTAGGGTAAGATAATTTAATTAAAATCAAATTCAATTAAATGTCAAATTAGAGTCCAACTCTAATTTTAAGAATATATTACGGTGGATAATTTAATCAAATCAAATTTTAATTAAATGTCAAATTAAAGTTCAACTCTAATTTAATTGAATTAACATTTTAATTTAGGATAAAAATCCTAAATAAAATAAAATTCAATTTAGGATCAAAGTTTAATATTTAAGTTAAAATCCAATTTTAACGAAAATATAAAAAGTCGTCAATTTTAAATAAAATTTTAAATGGGTCAAAATTGAAATTTTAGGTCAAACCATTTGAAAATCAAAATTAAAACCATTTTAATATTTAAATTCAAAAACTCTTTTCAAATTTGCAAATTGACCTACGTCTAAAATTAAAAGGAAGCCCTTCTATTAACTTAATTACATGACGGTTCTCCATTTAAATTTTGCAAAATGACCACTTTTCCATAATTACAGGCGGGGGCATCCAATTTCATAAATTGCATCAGAGGCCACTGCCTGCACCTCAATCTGATTCGAAACTGAAACCCTAAAATTCGACCCTTTCTCTTCTGTCGGTGCCATTCTAATGGAGTAACGGTCTGGAGCACCACCGGGTATTACAGCAGCGCACGACGCTGGAAGCTATTGTAATAACTGCAGTAGTGCGTGGGTCGTGGGGATGCGCTGCCTTGCCATTGCCGACAACGACGCAGCCCCCCGTCGTGATTTTTAGATCCAAAAATTTTCCCAAAAAAATATTCTTTTTCAAAACCAGATTTTGAATATAAAATAATTTTCTAAATTGCCATATTCACGAAACAAATATAAACAATCAACTTTTGACTGTTCAAACATGCAAAACAATTTCTAACAAACACAAAGTATGCTTTAATACCACTGTTGGGAATTTACTTAATCATGTACAGCGAAAAGTAAAACATTTTCAATTTTTACTATGGATTTGCTTTGTGTTTAGATAGAAACTGAATAGAAATTATACATTTGATGAATTCTACAAACTCCTTTATTGATTTTCGAACACAAAGAATTACAACCGTTTAATTGTCCAGCCTCCAATGGAAATTCACACAGAGAACAAGAATGCCGACTAGAGTATTTTTTTTTTTTTTTGTACTAGCAAGAATAATGAGATTATTTCTCATACTGTTTTCAAACCCTATAAGCAGCCTATTAATATAAGTTCAAGCCGGGTTGTCCTGTCTCTTAAATTTAACCATGTCCAATATTTAATTAATCAAATTAATTAAATCTGGTCCATGAATTAATTAATTCGAACCTATTAATAAAAAACCCAATTAATTAATTATCCAATACTTGTTAATTAATTAATTGGTAAATCTCATTCTTTTGGTTCTCTTTTGTGTGTTACCCATTAGGTTCCCGATTACGATACCTAACGAAGTGAATTGTTATTTTAATCTAATCAAAATTGATAAATTAAAATAATCCTTTTTAATTTATCATTAATTCACAACCACCGTCCCAAATTGACATCTAGCAATGTATTGGGGTAATATGTGGTATGATAAAATCAAAATTGTCCGTTTATCGTGAAACTATAATCATTTCGTCAATATGATACGATCAATTATGAGATATTGATATGTGTCAATCTCAAATATCGATCACACCTTTTATCCAACTATTAAGTCAATATAAGTTGAAAACTCTTTTTCGACTTATGAGTCCACCTTGGTCAAGGATTTCATTATCAATTTAATTGGATAAAATGTAGATCATCTCTTACTATCTAAAAGTGACAAATCCTCCATTGACATTCACAACCTTCATATGATTTTTGACATACCCGAACGATGATGTATTAGCGACCCTTGGCAGAGCAACATCCAACATCACCAAAGTATAACTGTCCTCATATAAGGCACTATAATGATCTCAAGTAAAATGACCAATTCTACTACCGAACGTTAGAGATTAACCACTGACACTCGGATAGTTAACCACATGGAATCTCCCAGTGGGTCTCCAATATTTCGTTCTATAACAAAACGTCCATGTGTTCATTCAAGTGTCACAACACTTTAGTTTGTAAGATCAACTGCTTACTTTACGAGTAAGAAATGCCACACGTGATGGTCTATCCGTAATAACGATATCCATATCTCGTTATTTCATACGACCACAGACGATTTAAGGTTCAGTCATAAGTAATTTGTATTTCACAATTACAACTCCTTGTGATTAACAAATTACCAAGACTTGAATCTACGGATTCTATTATTTAATTTATTAGAATATTAATTTAATTAAATAATAGATATTGCAATAATTACACATCGATTATATATATATATATTAAAAGTGTTTATATTATATTATACCAAACAAACACAATTAATTACAATTCTCAATAAAACAAATTTTAAGTAATTCAATTCATTATAATTCATTTTCTTTACACCCAAATTCCACCTTTGTAATCAAACGGACCCTAAGTTCTTGGATCTTTTGAATAAAAGAAAGGCAAATACTCATTCATGGTGTGTTTGAGCCACATTATTTTGGAATAATGTATTTTAAAATAGTAGATTGATGGAGAATGTGTGGTTAAAAAAAAAAAGTTATTGATGTGATGGAAAATATTATTTTATTGAAGAATGTGTGGTTGAAAATGAGTATAAGAATGAGAATAAAATTTTAATTTGGTCCAAACATGGGCTCAATATAGTTTCTATGTACTGTTTATCGAAACTGAGTTCGAAGTACCTTTTTCTCAGACTGAAGACGATTTTTTGAATTTTTTGGCACTTCAAAGACAACTAAACATGTGAGTTTAATGTCGTTGAAAGTATCAATTAAAAGTTAATTTTTCTCCATACTTAGAGGGTGTTTGGTGTGGATTAAAATCAGATTTATAGTGGATTGTGATAGAAGTTTTTGAAATGTGTAGTTGAAAAGATGTGAGACCCATAAAAGATGTGGTTGATATTGATTGTTTGACTTTGACTTAGATTAAAATCAGATTTTAATCCGACCCAAATATGACATTAAATTGATACTTTTCTTCTTGGGATTCTTGCTTACCTTGAATCTCTTAGTATTTGGGTTGACTTTCGTGTGTAGATAAATCTCAACAGATTCGTAGATTTGGTTGTGGGTCATATCGTGTTCTCGTCCACCACAATCGTGATTTGGGTTGATAATGGGGTCATATAATAGCTTAAAATTCGAGTGAAAACAGAAAAAATATAGGATTTTAAAGGCTCGGGGATAATATCATGTGCCATGGATCGGAATAGCATCATTGATGCTGCAACAGATGTGTAAGCTGAAAATATAGAATAATTCCATTTCACCATAAAAATTTCACTAGAATTTTACCAGAAATCTCACATGGAGTGTGGAGGTGGGTCCCACTGTGAATAAAATATTGCAAAAAATACGGGCCCACCTGTGTTATTTATTCTTTATTGGTTTTTTGTTTGTACAGTATTCTGTACACACAGCAAAATTGGAAAATATATTGGAACTGTACACATAGAAACTAGAGATGGCAACGGAGCGAGTTCGGGGCGGGGCACCCTCGCCCCACCTTAGACAGGGCGGGGCGGGGAGGGTTCGGGGCGCGGGCTTGCCCCGTTTCCTGTCCCGTTTAATTTTTTTAATTTTTTTTTACACAAATTTTTTATTAATTATTATTATTTTTTTTAAATTTTTTTATTCTTCACGGGGCGGGTTCGGGGCACTTCGGGCGCCCAGCCCCACCAACCCGTTGGAAGCCATCGATTGCACCTCACCAAATGACTGAATATTTCCAGAATAAAATATTTGGGATTGAATTATTGAAAGGTTCATGTTCACCTTTGAGATGCGCTGAAAAATCGAAATTCGAGGCTATGGGTTGATAAGACAGATCATTTCAGTGGGCTATTTAAACATGAATAATGTGAGGTGACGGGGACTTTATTTTTGTCAATTTTTGTCGACTTCAAAACAATTTTGTGATACATGACTCGTTTGATACTAATGCCATGTTTGTTTCGGATTAAAATCAGATTTTAATCTAAGTCAAAGTTAAACAATCAATATTAACCACATCTTTAATGGGCCCCACAGCTTTTCAACCACACATTTCAAAAACTTCTATCACAATCTACTAAAAATCTAATTTTAATTCCCACCAAACACCCTTTAATTAAGATTTAGATTTTATCAAAATTAATAATTAATTTTAATTACATAATTCAATTCATAATTTTTTAATCATACATTTAATCAATTTTTATAAAAATTTATTACAAATCTTATTTTAATCATCACCAAATAAGGGTATAAGCTTTCAATTATCTTATGCCTCCTTTTAAGCCTCATTTTCTCCAAATTAATTTTTGCTAAAATTCATTTCCAATCCTACATTTTCCTAAGAAAATAATTTTGCGAGTAACTTCAAATTTTTTATTTATTTTTTTAATCATACACTCTTCAAAAATATTGTTATTACAAAATCTATTTTTCATAAAAAGGGCTCAAATGATAGCTGGTGCAAAATGTTTTATCATTTGTTTCATTGTGTAAATAATTTATGTTATTTCAATTTTGACATTTAAATCACATAGACCTTTCGTTACATGAAAGATCCATTTTCTTCTAATAAAATGGTGAAATTACCGTATTCTTTAAGCCATTGTTTGATCCACATATTTTCAAATTATATATATTTTTTTAAAATATATTTTCAACTACACATTTTTTAATAAAATAATATTACATGCAAACCCAAAATATTTACTTATATTTTAATCACATATTCTCCATCAAATCACTATTCAAAAATGTATTTTTGGCAAAAAAGATGGGTTTCAAATAAGCTCTAAATATAAAAAAAAAAAATGAAAGAAATGAAAAAAAATAAATAGCCAGAATCCCAAATCTTTTGTAAAGTTTAACATCTCTCACTTAAAACAATTAAAGACATATTAATGCCCCCCGGGGCACATCCAAGTTGGCAAAAGAAGGGCATTGTTGGGCTTGCAACCTCAGTGTGGGGAGTTCGATTTCTGGTTGGAGCAGTTGAGTGATGTAATAATCAATATTAGTTGGAGCAGCTTGGTGATGTAATAACCATGGAGGAAAGCTCCCTTGGGGTCAAGAGTATAAGGGGTGTTCGAACTCTGGTCAACTTGGGCATAACCCGCGGTTTACCTCCGCCAGTTACTGAGGGGCTGGTGGTCTAGGAAATTAGTCTGGCTAAGTTGGGATACTTGAGTACCAAAAAAAAAAATAAAAAAAAAATTAAAGACATATTAATAAAGGAAAAGAGTTTCTATTCCCCACCACACAACATCTACCGGCCCGGTCATCACCCTCTTCTGACCAACATCGCCACTACAAAAATCTATTAAAGAATGAGATTGTTAAACAAGGCGCAGAAACGTTTGAAGTTGGCAACGATACCAATCCCATAAACGTGGCACAACCCAATGTGCTTTTGTTCCAAATTCTGAATCACCGCTTGCTGATGAAGCATAATGGTAATCAACATGTCTTCTATCATTTCGACCCCCACAAGCATTTTTATAAAATATTTGAAAACATTATAATGGTAAATACTAACAACTTTGGTATGAAAAAATAAAGAGAAAGGAATGGAAGAGAACAGAAATGATATCTTAGCAACGGTGCTCTATTTATGCTAACTACTGGTGAATTAATTCATAGTAGGGCTCAGAATTTAAATGATTCACCAATTAATTGGTTTGTCATGTCATTCGCTGATGTGCTTAGGAGATCATTTCTACATAAGAGACTTTGTTGCTAAAATCGTGAAAAAAAAAACCGAGCCATTAACATCTCTACAATTTTCAACCCCTTCCCATTTTAATTGATTCTAGTGACTCGAAATCAAGTTTCAGTGGATTTTGAATGGCTTTTAACGAGAAAAAACTAAATATGGTAAAATAAGATTAGGAATTTCATTGTTTGTGAGTGATGATCGGCGACCATAAGCCATCGAAGATGGCAGCGGTGCTTCAAAATCAATTACCTATTCTCAGGCAAGGTTTCCATTGTAATAGGCATTTTCTAATAATCAAAACTTTTTCCCCTTGCTGTATTTATAAGGAGAAAAGGGGTGGACACACTAATGATGAAATGGTTGGGATTTTTGTGCAATAATTGGAAATCAGCATGTCTTGCACTTTTTCTGCATTTTCTTTACAGATCTTCATCACTATTACTATTCTTCATCTCTTTGAATTCGTGTTATAAATGTATTCAAGAATTATAATTGAAGGGAAAATGGATATATAATGTACATTGAAAAAAGATAAAAACCAACGTGAAATCAAAACAAGGAGAAAATTGAGCAGGTGGGCTATACAGCCCATGTGCACCCATGAACTTAAACTATGTGTGTGCCTGGCTGGCTTGCTTGCTTGCCATAACTATGCGCACACATGGTGCTGAAAACTAGCCGTTGAAGCTGGTTTTCAGTTTTGATTCTTGGTGAATTTTCATGAAAAAATCAACTTTTCTAGAATGGATGACACTATTTCATGGGGTGTGAATTGAAAACTATAAGTAGGTGATAGATTTCAATTACAAACACATTAAATTCATCAATCGAAATACATTTAATTCAAATTCATTCTCACAAACAAACTCTAGAGTGTTCTTCAAGTTTTTAGAAAAAAACACAAAGGTATAAATATTTTCTTCTTATAGGCCTTTTTAAATCATACAAACCATTTGTTACTGTATTCCTTTAAGCACTTAAATAATCCTAGAATGGACAATATCATTTAAGGACAACGGTATCGAGTTCAAGTCTATCTTTTGATTTCGGTATTCTTGCTACTAATTTTTTGTGTAATCCTGAATAAAAATATTAAATCATGCATAAAAAATATTATATCGTCATATCATGTCTTTGAAAACTAGTAAGAGCTCCTAATATATTATATCTTTAATACCGTGTGGTCATTTCATATCATATCATAACTTTCATTAACATAATATTTATTAACATGACGAAATAAATTAAATGAGATAAACCACTTGCACCTTGTAATCTTATCTAGATAGCTCAGTATTTTTTTTTAAGGTAAAACCCAAAACCACGTTCCAAATTTTTATTTTCTACTTATGGTGCTGATGCCGTAATACATGTGTGTCTATATTTTCTAGGGTAAAAAATGAGAATTTTTATACGATATTTAAAATGGGAAAAAGACAAATGACTTTTTGCTAAAATAAAATTACAAGAGCCGTGTTAAACCATACAAAAGGTCCCAATCAAGAATGACTACATCAATATCTTATCAATCAAAACTACTAGTTTATCTATATTTCATCCACAAAATTTTTACTACAGAAATGTTGTTGTCAGAAATTGAACAGATACTCACATGCAGGTGGATCCCATGTGAATTAAATATTGTCCAAAAAAATGATGCCCATCCCCATGTGTGTATTTTGAAAAGTTTCTAGCAAAAAAACATTATGTACATGTAGAGTTGCTCATTGCATCCATACACACGACATCAACCCCTTTTAAATTCAACAGTTTAATTAATGATAAATTTAGCGGTGGCAACCAAGTAAAACGGCTCGTCGTTTAGACGAGCTGCTTGGCTAGCAAGCCCATGAGCCTGGCTCGTGGGCTCGTCGAAGCCTGGCTCGTGGGCTTGTGTTTTTTTGCCTACTCGACTCGTGGCTCATAAAATAAATAAATAAATTCAGTGATTAGAACGGTCACTGAATTTTCAGTGAACCTTATTTGTTTTTTCCATTTCATTTTCCTTCCCCTATAAATATCCATCCATTACAACATTTTTTCACCACCAAACATACTATCAATCTCTCATTCTCTACTCTACTCTTTACAATTTATTTGCAAATCATTATCATCATTTTATAATCTATACTCTTCTACATTTTTATTTTTACATTGTCGAGTTAAAATCTTGATTTTACAATTTATTTTCTACACTACTACATAATCTTCATTCACTTCTCAATTCTACTTCAAGTCTTCAACATTCAATTTCAATTATTGACAAATGCATTCACAATCGTTTGTTGAAAACTTGTTCGGGATCGGAGGCGAAACACCTGCCCAAAGTCAATTTGAGAATGAATTCGCCGGTCTAAATGAATTATCCATTCCAGAAAATATTCAAGATTTCGACGTTCATTAAGGTAGTCATCCAATTGATTTGGATGACGTTGATGTTGATGCTAGTCATCCAATTGATTTGAATCATGATGAAGAACCTGCATTAGATATTCTCGATGCAAGAGGGAAGAGAAAGGGGAAGAAGTAGGCAAAATGTTGGGATCATTTTAAATTGGTTCAAACTGGTCGTATGATCGATGGAGTTCCAGAAACTGAAGCAGTATGTAAATATTGTCAACAACGATTGGCATGGCAAAAAGGCATTGGAACCACACACCTCGACCGTCACTACAAAACATGTGCGGCTAAACATGATCTTCTTCCAACTGGTCAAACGCAACTACAGTTTGGTAGTCCAGGCGCCGGGCCTACTACTATGCCACTTTCTATGTGGATGTATTCGGAGGAGAAAGCTCGAAAGGGAATGGTGAACTTCGTTCCACAACGGAGTTGCCACTAGTAATAGCGGACAATCTACATTTTGTTTCCTACGTCAAACAATATCTTCAACCGAGGTATGTTGGGGTAAGTCGAAATACTCTTCGTTCTGATACAATTGAATATTTTCTTAATTCAAAGAAATTATTGATTGCGGATTTAGAAAAATATGGAGGTGTGATATCTTTAATTTCAGATATGTGGGAGGGGATTAATAAAAGATGTTACATAGCTACAAATGCACACTATATAGACCCACTTTGGGTCTTGTATAAAACAATTATTGCTTTTTAAATTATTGAGTTCCCGCACAATGCTCAAACTATATATAATGCTATTATGAACATTATTAGAGAATATAAATGCGATTGTAAAATTCGTTCTTTTACATTTGATAATGCTATTGTAAATAAGCTTGTTATCGATAGATTGCATAGGGTACTTCAACCCAATTTCAGTTGTTATTTATTTCATATTCGATGTATTTTCCATATTTTTAATTTAATAGTACAAGACGGTTTAAGACATGTTAAGGATGAAATTCGACGAATTATGAATACACTAGTCTATATCACGATTGCACCTAATAGAAAACAAACATTTGAGGAATTTTGTGGCGAAACTGGGATGTCGCATATAAAAACCTTTATTAGTGACGTTATAGACAGAACTCCATATACTTATTATTAAAATCATGTGAAGGTTTCGAACATTTAATTACTGAATTTTATAACAATAGGTGATATGATCCAGGGTGCGCCACAATTGATTAAAATTTTGATGATTGTTGGAGAGAGAGTAGAGCCAAGTTCGAGACTTTAAAGAGTTGTTAAAACTGGTCATTTACAGGTTTGAGCAACCGAGTCCATAATATTGAAGACAACAAGCCAATGGACAAGTAACATGTTGGGGACGGAAGCCGGAACGGGTTGGAAAGCACACGAATTTTCAGTTTCCGTTTGAGACCTATTTTTAGCATAGAATACGTTCGAATTTAAAGATGTGTATTTCTAGAATATTTGTATCCCTTGAAGTAAGCTTTTCAACGCATTTTTAATCACCTCAATCGAATATCGGGAGAGGAATAGATGACCAAAATACTGAAAGCTATCCAGATCCAAGAAAACTGTTTTGACGCGAGTTTCCTAATTAGACTAAAATACTATCTTTTTGGCATCTTTTATGATTTAATTGACTTAGTTATGGGATTATCTAGTTCTTTTAGGACTTTTAGGGTTTTCTTCTATACTTTAATATAAACAGGATTTCATATCATTGTATTAAGAAGACTTTTGACATTATTGAGAATTATACACTTGTGAGTTTTTCCTCCAATTCTTGGTGGCTTAAAACTTATAATCTTGAACTTATCAAATGGATTCGCAGTCCTTTTGTGGCGTTCCCACTTCACAGTTCTTGTTCCGGGTAATCAACGGGTCAGACTCTAACGCGTGATCTTGGTTCTTGGTACGGGTCGAACAACAGGTCGGATTGCTATTGTGAGACATGATTTCTAGCTTTCTTGGGTTTCAACTTGTTCGTGGGTTCCCAAGATATATTCTTGGTTGGGTTCGTATCAGTAGGCCTATGAGAAAATATTGGGAAGACTTGCCCATGTTATTTTCGTTAGCATGTGTCATGGACCCCCTATATAATTTATCGGGTACTAAATTTCTTATTGATCAAATTTCAAATACTTTAACTTTTAACGTACCTATTACTTATAGGAATTTGGAACAAACTTTATGTGAAATGTATGAAGTATATGCTAAAAAAATGGGTACATATATTACTCGTGTACCCTCCGACTCTACAACTACTCCTCCCTCTAATATATGCGATGACGATGCTGAAGTTTTAAACTTATTCCAAGGCATGAACTCATATAGATATAATTCAACTGCATATGCATTTGGTTCATCTAGTAGTAGTAGTTTGTCTTCCACTGCATGTACTCAAACATCGAGTAATATTCTAAATGCGTTGCCTATTAATTGATTACTTTAATCATAATATGCCTAGTAACAATGCAATTAGGAAAAAATCAGAAGAAGTAATTGATTTTTGGCGAAGGTATGACACGATGGCCAGTAGTTTCTACAATGGTAAAAGACCTAATAACACCTTCGGTTAGCACTGTAACTTCGGAGTCTGTTTTTAGTGCATGGAAGAGGATTCTCTCCGAGGTCAAGAGTTGACTAAAAGAAGATATTTTGGAAGCATTAATGTGCGTAAAGGACTAGGAAGACGTTCATTATCGAATGCAAGATAAATATGCCGAAATTGCATGGAGTCAAGTAATTGATATTTAATTTAACCATATTCATCACAAAATTATATTTTAATACATTTATAATTTTTTAAAAGTAGCCGATCCCAAACTCGAATAAAGGATGAGAGTTTATCTTTTTATTATTATTATTATTAATTTAAAAAAGAAAAATGTTTTGGAAAATGTATATTTAAAAAATTCTTTAGAAAATGAGTATACACATATTTTTTACGTTTAGTATAGCAAAAAAAAAAAGAGCCGGCGAGCTTTAGCTTAGCTCGGCTCGCCGAGTACCCACGAGCGGCGAGCTCGGAGCACGAGCCGAACTTGCCCAAAATTCGAAGAGCTGAGTTGAACAAGCTCGACTCGTGCGAGCAAGAGCCGAGCTCGTGTAGGTAAGGGATGAGCCGGCTCGGCTCGGCCCATTGCCACCCCTAAATAAATTAATTCACAACAACTTCTTTAAACTATAATATCTTAGGCTTCGCTTATCCGAATTTACTTTTTTCGAACCTAAAGTAAATAATTAAATATGAGCTACTCAACGACCCCAATATTAATATACTTATCATTCATCTATCAATATTTAAATATTTGGCCCAAATAACTTTGAATTTAATACATATATCACTTCTTCCCCCAAATTTTCAAAATATAAAATATAGCATCTAGAACAATTAAATTCAATTCCATGATTTTTTTATTATATACATATACTTGGAACTTTAAATGAATGTTGTTATATCTATAAATTATGTGGTATGCGTATGATGGAGGAGATCCCACATATGTTGACTCAGTAATAATTATGTTAGTTCGATTAGTCCAATTAATCAAGCAACCTCTTTTAAGCCTATATTTGGGTTCGATCCACTATCTCATCTCGGCCCATTCCACATCCTTTATATTTATAAGTTCATTTCACAATCAAGAAGTTTCATCTACTAGTATCTTAGTAGCAATACATTATTATTGCTACTGTTAAGTATTCATGACATATCATTGCTAGCTTGTCATAACAATATTTTCACTACTATCAGTACGCATGTCACGTTACCTTAATTATCATTTTATTATCAACATCACATCATCTGTTATGATACATGATATGAACTCTACATATTCTATCTTGATAAGTTGATTTGTCATTATTTACTTTATCGTCATGATCGTGTGGAGAGGTCAAATGGACCCCAATTTATTTTGTATCAATGCAATGGATATTCTATTGTATTTCAGGTTGATTTAGACCATATTACAGAGAAGGTGCTACCGAAATTTTGATAAATCTGAAAGCCCAAGATTGGCTAACCAAGAGGGAGTGTTAATTGATTTTTAAAACTTTTTCGAATAATTAACTAAAATCACGTAAGTTAGAAATACGTTGATAAATTAATAATCGTATTACGGGTCGAACAACAGGTCGGATTGCTATTGTGAGACATGATTTCTAGCTTTCTTGGGTTTCAACTTGTTCGTGGGTTCCCAAGATATATTCTTGGTTGGGTTCGTATCAGTAGGCCTATGAGAAAATATTGGGAAGACTTGCCCATGTTATTTTCGTTAGCATGTGTCATGGACCCCCTATATAATTTATCGGGTACTAAATTTCTTATTGATCAAATTTCAAATACTTTAACTTTTAACGTACCTATTACTTATAGGAATTTGGAACAAACTTTATGTGAAATGTATGAAGTATATGCTAAAAAAATGGGTACATATATTACTCGTGTACCCTCCGACTCTACAACTACTCCTCCCTCTAATATATGCGATGACGATGCTGAAGTTTTAAACTTATTCCAAGGCATGAACTCATATAGATATAATTCAACTGCATATGCATTTGGTTCATCTAGTAGTAGTAGTTTGTCTTCCACTGCATGTACTCAAACATCGAGTAATATTCTAAATGCGTTGCCTATTAATTGATTACTTTAATCATAATATGCCTAGTAACAATGCAATTAGGAAAAAATCAGAAGAAGTAATTGATTTTTGGCGAAGGTATGACACGATGGCCAGTAGTTTCTACAATGGTAAAAGACCTAATAACACCTTCGGTTAGCACTGTAACTTCGGAGTCTGTTTTTAGTGCATGGAAGAGGATTCTCTCCGAGGTCAAGAGTTGACTAAAAGAAGATATTTTGGAAGCATTAATGTGCGTAAAGGACTAGGAAGACGTTCATTATCGAATGCAAGATAAATATGCCGAAATTGCATGGAGTCAAGTAATTGATATTTAATTTAACCATATTCATCACAAAATTATATTTTAATACATTTATAATTTTTTAAAAGTAGCCGATCCCAAACTCGAATAAAGGATGAGAGTTTATCTTTTTATTATTATTATTATTAATTTAAAAAAGAAAAATGTTTTGGAAAATGTATATTTAAAAAATTCTTTAGAAAATGAGTATACACATATTTTTTACGTTTAGTATAGCAAAAAAAAAAAGAGCCGGCGAACTTTAGCTTAGCTCGGCTCGCCGAGTACCCACGAGCGGCGAGCTCGGAGCACGAGCCGAACTTGCCCAAAATTCGAAGAGCTGAGTTGAACAAGCTCGACTCGTGCGAGCAAGAGCCGAGCTCGTGTAGGTAAGGGATGAGCCGGCTCGGCTCGGCCCATTGCCACCCCTAAATAAATTAATTCACAACAACTTCTTTAAACTATAATATCTTAGGCTTCGCTTATCCGAATTTACTTTTTTCGAACCTAAAGTAAATAATTAAATATGAGCTACTCAACGACCCCAATATTAATATACTTATCATTCATCTATCAATATTTAAATATTTGGCCCAAATAACTTTGAATTTAATACATATATCACTTCTTCCCCCAAATTTTCAAAATATAAAATATAGCATCTAGAACAATTAAATTCAATTCCATGATTTTTTTATTATATACATATACTTGGAACTTTACATGAATGTTGTTATATCTATAAATTATGTGGTATGCGTATGATGGAGGAGATCCCACATATGTTGACTCAGTAATAATTATGTTAGTTCGATTAGTCCAATTAATCAAGCAACCTCTTTTAAGCCTATATTTGGGTTCGATCCACTATCTCATCTCGGCCCATTCCACATCCTTTATATTTATAAGTTCATTTCACAATCAAGAAGTTTCATCTACTAGTATCTTAGTAGCAATACATTATTATTGCTACTGTTAAGTATTCATGACATATCATTGCTAGCTTGTCATAACAATATTTTCACTACTATCAGTACGCATGTCACGTTACCTTAATTATCATTTTATTATCAACATCACATCATCTGTTATGATACATGATATGAACTCTACATATTCTATCTTGATAAGTTGATTTGTCATTATTTACTTTATCGTCATGATCGTGTGGAGAGGTCAAATGGACCCCAATTTATTTTGTATCAATGCAATGGATATTCTATTGTATTTCAGGTTGATTTAGACCATATTACAGAGAAGGTGCTACCGAAATTTTGATAAATCTGAAAGCCCAAGATTGGCTAACCAAGAGGGAGTGTTAATTGATTTTTAAAACTTTTTCGAATAATTAACTAAAATCACGTAAGTTAGAAATACGTTGATAAATTAATAATCGTAAGCTAGTTCAAGCAAGTAGATCAATCAAATAATAAGTGCAAATAAACAAAGACAACTAAACACAAGTAAGCAAATAAGTGAGACAATGTAATTTGCACAAAGTAAATGCGTTAAGTAAAAAGGGATAGAGAGTGCAAATTATATAGTTATGGAGGTTCAATCCAATGCAATGATCTACGTCCCCCGTTACCAATCTCTCTGGCACGAGCAAGACATTTTTCACTATGTTGATTGACTTATGGTGTAATCCAACCCTTTACAACGCTTCCGGTAACTTACAAGCAAGGAACACCGATCCTCATACAATGTTGAGCTTTACGGGGACCTCAACACGACCCACACTATTGAGCTTTACGGAATTTCAATATGACCCACACGGTGACTTACAACAAGGAGCATCGATCCTTATACAATGTTGATATTTAAGGGACTCCAACACGACCCACAATTCAAATAAATTTTACAAGTGAAATCTTCTCTTCTTAATGAATGATAAATTCAAAGTTGAGTACAAGAAGAAAAGTATGCTAACACTTTAATAGATAGCAATAAGCTCAAGTGTTATGTTAGAAAAACTTTGATGAATATGATAATCAAAACTTAGATTCAATGAATCAAAGTGTTTCAATGAGAAGA
>CAIGRF010313854.1:26416-43118 GCA_903798235.1 Fraxinus ornus | reverse complement strand
AGGAGTTTTTGACAGGGACATCTTAAACGCTTCACATCTTACTACATATGTAAGAGCGGAGACCGCGGCTGTGATATGAAGATCTGGGATCATGAGTCTATCCTTGTTGAACCTTGTCAAGAAGTTGCGAAGAGTCTCATTGGGTCCTTGACGCATCTTCAAGAGTGATGCGGCTGTCTTCCTAATGCATTTGCTGCTAGCGAAGAAGGCAGAGAACTTGTCGGCCAAGTCCAAAAAAGAGGCTATGGAGTTGGGCTCTAATGTGGAAAACCAATCCCTTGCGGCATTAGTGAGTGTCTGAGGGAAGGCTTTACACATTACGACATCGGGTGCAACCTGAAAGTTCATGACGTCGGTGTATATGTTGAGGTGGTTGATGGGGTCCGTCATCTCATCATACTCCTTCACTCGAGGGTATTTGAAACGATCCGACAGGGGATATGACAAGACTTCGGGGGTGAAGGTGTGTTAGGGGTGAATCATGTTACTGCCTGAGACTTCTGAAGCATCCTAACTGTGATCCCTTCTTGGATAATCCTTACCAGGTACGCTGGGTCCATTGCCACCGACCTCGGATCGATGGGTGCCCGGGGTATGCCTGATGTTCCTGCATCACCGTGGCTAGGACCTGGAGCTCGAGCATTGGCCATATTACCACTTTGCGGGGATGGTACTAGAGGTGTGCTTCTCTCTTGTAGCAGCTGAGTCAATGTGGCCACTTGCTGGCAGAGTTCTTCGAATGCGGCCGATGTGATGGCTGGAACGGATGTCGTGGTTCTTCTGACGTGACCTCCTGCGGGGGAGGGAGGTTTGTAGCGTCGGGTTGGTTAAGAGCGGAAGAGCTTGCTGGGAGATGTCCTGAAAGTATGTTAACCACGGCTTCTGGTAGCGCTTCCCACAGACGGCGCCAATGATACTACCAAAAATCGAACCTAGATAAATCCGACCCGAAGTTGAGGGCTTCGCGTGATCCGATCTTCAATACCTGAAACAAAGGCGTCGAGGTGTGTCCTCGTCGCCCTTCCTATGCTTAAGTCAGACAAGTGCTCAAGAGAAATTTATAACAGATGTTATGAAAAACATACCTGAATGATGAGGCTATGTTATATATTTATAGACGGTAGAGATGGAATCCTGGAAGGATTCAACTTTCCTTACTGAATGTGCTTTTGTTGTGTAAGGACTGTGTTATTTAAGTTAATGTGAAACATATATGGTAGCTGAGGAATTAGCATTTGGGTTGAACTAGGGTTTTAAGGACACATGAGGTAAGGGAGAGGGTCCGTGGGTTAGGAGTCGATGGTACGACTTCTGATGGGCCCGACCTCACAAGCCCGACCTTGAACCTGGAAACAAACCCAAAAATGGTGGGCCGAGGTTGGGTCTAATGGGTCGATGCTAATGGGCCCGACCTAAATAATATCCCGATCTCAAAATGGTCCAATAGACCCATCTTACGGCGGGTCGAGCTCGGGTTCGGGTCAGGTACCATCACTATCGAAATATATTTTTTAGGTTCCGTTTGTTCCACATTTTTACCCCAAAATTCATTTTTTCTTTCAAATCAATTGGGACCCCCGTCTGACACCTACTTCAATAAAGAATGGAAAGTTGTTTCTCAATTACCAAAATGCCCATTATTGTCTCCAATTAGGTATTACACGTGCATTGTGGTAGGTAAAGCATATTGAAGTGGTGCCCACCTGTCAAATTGGACCAAATTGGTTTGAATTGGTCAAAGCATTAATTATACTTCCTGGCTCTACATTTTGTCGTGCAATAATTCCATGCAATACTTGTGAATCTTGCACTTGACGTAAAAAATTTGTTATATTACAAAGAGCAAAAATATTTTTTCCCAAACAAAATATATCGTCCCAAATTTTGTTTTTTTAAAGTTATTTTCTCGACTATAACTTCATCTTACACGCATATGAATTTGCTAGAATACAAACTAATGTATCGTCAATGTTGTTGTGCCAAGTAGTCGCGCAATCTATCCCAATCACTACGTTGCATTTCGTGTGCATACATTTCGGCTTGCATTTCGTCTTCCGCGTCAGGTAGATCAAGTTCGACTTCACACTCGTCCATCTCTGCTCTCGTAAATGCCTCGTCTATAACTCCCGAACGACGTAAAAAGTTGTGAATGCCCATCGTTGCAATGACAACTGCAACTTGTGTGTTAAACGAATATCCAGGCATACAATCGAGTATTTTCCATCTTTGCTTCCAAACTCCGAAGGTACGTTCAATTACGTTCCTACACGAAGAGTGTTTGTAGTTAAATCGCTCCCGAGCATTCCGGAACCTTCGACGTCGTCCCGTTCCATCGTTGTGGAACTCTTGAAAATGGTACAAAATATCAGATCCCTTATATGGTGCCATATATCCCGGTCTATGAGCGAAACCTGAGTCCACCAGGTAATATTTGCCAGGGGCTGGAACCGGAAAATGAATATCTGGATCGTATATAGCTCGTGCAAGAAGTCGAGCATCGTGCGTATTCCCGGTAAACCCAGCTAGTACGAACGTGAAACATAAATTGAAATCGCAAGCGGCCAACACATTTTGAGTCGGTACCCCTTTACGACCTATGAAATTGACTCGATCGTGCCGCGGTAACACCGCTTTCACGTGTGTTCCATCAATAGCACCAATACAATCCCGAAAAAGAGGATGCTTTTCGTGGTCAGGACGGTGTGGGAAATCTCCGTTGTTATAGCCTTCACTGGGTTTAATTAGACGTGCTGATAAGGCAGCGACAGCAAGTAATACTTCTTTGAAGTAACGACATACCGTTTCCAAGGAGTGATTAAATATCGTTGTCACTTGCCGATAACCCTTTCCATGTGCTAATATGCTCAAGAACATACCGACTTTCTCATAAATATCCAGCTGCTGGCTGCTACATAAGCCATACTCATCACGTAAAATATGTGCAAATTGTCTCAAAACTGGCGGATACATTCGGAATTCCTGATAGCACATTTGCGGGTTTTCCTCCATTGCTTCCTTCATGAACATGTGCCCATTTCTCGCAAAAGGAAATCGACTAATTCGACGTCGTTGTTTTCGATAATAATCTGTCGCGTCGACGTATGCGCCCCGGTAGTACAAAACCCAACTCGAGACATCGTCCACCATTCGTCTAAGGATTTCAGCATCTCCTATTTTTTCTTCCTCATCCAAGCCCGCTAGGATGACACAACTAAAGTTTAGCTCTTCCATTTATACACTTCTTTTGAAAAGTAAATGAAGACAATGGTATTTCCGGCAGTGCACCTAAGCGTAGCTGTAAGGTAAAAAAAGGGTGTAGTTGTGAGTCATTCGATGATAACATCAATTCAAACAAACCTTCTCATTTATATAGTATGAACATGTGCTGTAACCTATGTCGTTTCATCAACACGTGAATGTACCTTGTACCAATTAGGACAACAAATTTAACAAAAGATATGGTACTTGCTCCATTATCTACGTTTACCTGTTGTTGAAATGCACCATACACATGCAAGAAACCAATTAGGAAAAAACAAACTTGGACACAACAACACGTCAAAGGAGTCTAAAGTACATAAACAAAGCAAGAAAAACAGAAATAGTAGTGAAGTATATGGGTTTGTGCATGGGAATAGGAAAGTGTCACATACAGTAGTAGTAGTAAAATGGTACACACACCGCACTTAATTTTTCCTTTCATTAAATTGTCATTCGATCCAGTCTAGCTTCTCGTTCACGTTCCTCATCACCAAGAGCATATCCCGATACCGCTTCTGTGATAGAAGGGTGCATGCGAACCAGAACAATGGCGTTCCGCGCTGCATACGTCCTGAGTCAAGCAGCTCCTCGATGCAAGCCGGACCAGCGTAATCTGTCTCCGCCGTTAAGGTATGAAGCTTCGCAGCAACAGCCTCGGCGGCACTAGTGGCACGCTTAACGGAGAATGACAACTCACGAGCAGATATTTTCTTTTTCTTCCCTTTTCCGGCAGTGCCGGCCGACTTCCTCTTCCCACCGCTAAGGCCAGTAGAGGTCTTTTTGCCTGAATTGCACATCGCATCGGGTGCCTCATCGCTTGAAGCAGATCCCTCCCCATCAAAAGGAATTGCATCCTTGCTGTCCTCGTATGCGCTGTCCTCTGCCAATGCTAGACCGGTGCGGCACAGTTTCGTCGGTGTCATCGCGTATTTGTCGCTTTCATAACTGTATCCAAAGAGCTGTTGGTAACGAACGTAGATCTCGCTGACATCTTTATCCTTAAACTCCTTGTACTCTTTGTTCTCCTACAAATGAAAGCCGAGACAAAAAAGTAATGATCTCTACTTACCAAAGGGAATAACCAACACGCCTGTATGAATGTGCTAATATGTCTCCCAGTTAACAGAATACGAACCTTGATTTTTCGTGTCCACCATTCATCTGATGCAATGATGTGCCATGTGGATTGGTTATATTCAACACCCGTGTATGACATAATCTCGGAGAGGCGTTTATGCTCTCGACGCATGGCATCCCAATGGTTGCGAAGCTGTTGTTTACTTCAGTTGTGTCCGGAGATGGAGTTGAACAATGTCACAACTCGGTCCCAGCCAAACTTTGTGAAACACTTACCGTGTCGATGACCTTCGGCTATAGCGGTCTCACATGCAGCAATAAATACTCTACTTTCGGTAGGTTTCCATTTTGCATACGTTTTCGAGCGGGTGCCATGACAATTGGAGGACCCAGGTGCGCCCAAGCCAGTGACCTGCTAGAAGTAAAGTAAAGCGTTGGAGGTTGGTCAAGTTGTGAAACGTATCTTGCAATATGAAATGTATTACCTCGTTTCGGTTTCGAGACATGTTGTCGTGTACAAAACGTTCGGCCCTAAAACAAAATTGAAAATCACTATTAGTGAAGCACCATTGTGAATAAAAAATGTAAAGTGTTTTTCCAAAGCAACATATGAAATTGATTACAAGCTACATGTCCGCTCGAGAAGACGAAATATCTACGTAATCGTAATTGTTCATTATTAACCATCATCGTCGTTGCAGAAGAGGCTAGTGAAACCTTGTTAAACTACAACGATCGAAGTGGCCTTTTGGAGAAATCGAAGACCCCCATTTGATTTACGCAAAGTTCAATCGAATTGCAGCAAGGTGAAAACAAATTTCATAACAATATAAACCGTTGTTGAAGAAGGGGTTTCAATGTTGAAGCATTACATAATATCTCACTAATCAAGTTATGATCATCCTAGTGAACAAATTTTCCATCAATAACACCAATTCATGGCATTTACAAGTAGAATTCCAATTTTCAGAGCTCCTTTAAGCTAGCAATTCGACTGCACCATTTTACTTAAAGCTTCAAGTGTACATTTGCTATGACAATACAATAGACAAAATGTGTAAAGATTGGGCAGTTCATAAAGAAATGTGCTTCAGAGAGTATGTTAGTTATGTTCAAAACTTCAACACCACTAGTGGTATATTATTGGGCTCGGTTTGTATGCTATATACGAGGCAAGTGTCAGCTGGAATTTCTATTGTTTACAATGCTCAAACTACCACAAGAATTCAAGTACTGATCACGGAAAAAAACGAACAAGAGAAGAACACAAGGGCACGGACTAATGCTGATTTCGTTCATGTAAATAGGTGTCTCCTGGATTAAAATCATAATCGTGGCATAATCTTATAATGGTCTCTTCATACGGTTAGGATCCCAGCAGAGTCTGTAGATATTTTGTGACTCATATATTGCAGCCAAATTGAAAAAGAGACCAAGAATAACTAACTATCAACAACAATAGCAAAAAGAATAAAAGGTGTCTCTTACTTGCGGACAAGGTGGACAGTGAAGCAAAAGTGGCGTTCTCGTTGCGAACCTCCGGTGTTGTTGTCTTCGGCAGCGGGAGTTTCAGGAAACAAGAAGACGCCGGTGGCGGGAGAGTGGCGTCTACAAGGAGATGCGAACTCCGATTTGAGGTGGGCAGGACTGTAGGTTGATTATGTCGCCGGTAAGTTGCGGAATGGAGGTGGGCTTCAAGGATGATGAAGAGAGGCTGCTCACGCCTTTTCTTTCAGATTGCAAGTGAAATGGGAAAGTGAATGTCGTCCAGTTTCAGCGAGGGCGTTGTGGTAATTTGTACCTCTTGTATGGCTCAGACTTGAACAGCAAATGTCAGGGAAAACACTGTGGCAACGGTCCAATAAATTCTAAAATTTGGACGAAAATGTGCAACAAACAGGGCCTTAATATATTTTTTAATTAAATGAAAGGGGACGAATGTCACACGAGACACTAAAATTTCAGAACCGACCTTGTTCCTACACACGTCTTCAGTAACCATAGACTCTATATTGATCTTGTTAACCGTAATATAAAGCTCTTTAAAATCAACTAAACCTTTGAAAATGAGCAGCACCCACATTTTTTTGTCAAACTGACATTTCGATCATTCTCTCCACGCAAGCTCATAGTTAATTAATTGGGAATTTCTCTGTATTGAATTAGTGGGGATTATGACTGTTTTCTCTCTTTCTGAAGAGAACAGAAATGAAAAGCGAAGAGAGAAGTTTTATATTCCTCGAAGATTCAATTTGGACGTTAAACCTCTCTTCAACGAGCCTACCATAATTTTTTTTAATTATTATTATTATTATTTTAATACGAACAATTCACATTTGTACCAGGCTCTCCAAACTCCATGACTTGTCAAATTTGTTGGAGTTGGAACACATTCTCAATAAAATTAACTTAACCCTTTTGCTTTTTTATAAGGTAAACAAATTTTCGAAAATCCAGAGGAACACTGGTTAATGAATTCCGGTGCTATACCTCTAGTACATGTTACTGAAAAATTAAAATTCTATTCGTCACCATCTACCATAATTCTTTGAAAAACGGCACAGATCGTATTGGCTAACCAACTTTTTGTTTAATATCAAATTGGTCCATGAAGTTTTGAAATTGCCAATTTGGCACCTAGAGAAAGTAGCACAAATAATGAACCACCCTAGACATTGTGGTTAATGGTCCGATCCTTATTCCCTATTGGGTATTTTCAGCCCATTCATGTTATCGTGCCTTCCGTTTTAAACTTTCATTTCTTCTTACGACAATTAAAAACTAGCCCATACCAATTTTTATTTTAAAGCTTAAATATGTTATTTCACTTTTTACTTATAAGTTGATAAGCAAGTTCCTACAAAAGCATTATACATTGACTACACTGTCATTACCGGGTTAGTTTTACCTTAGAAGGTCAATGTCGATAAATTAGCGCTTTTAACTTTCCTCTCTGGATCAAGTCTCACAAAACAAAAAACTAATAGTCAATGTGCTCAGATCAATCTGAGCAAATGCCAAAAAAAACATCGTTCTTTGGAATCCTCTACCTACAGGTGATCCCTTTGCGAGTTTGGCCAGATTGGCCCTGTAGATATGGTGAACTGGAGTGGGCGAGTTTAGGGTCGTTCACGCTGTCAATGCCTACAAATACCATTTCCCGGATCAATTATAATTTCAAGGGGTCCTCGATTTCATAATTCAATATATTTCTAACCAACTGCGTACCTTCAAGAACTTCAGAGCGAAAACCACCGCCACTACTTTCAGATTGATTTGCTACAGGCTCAACGACAGAATTTGGTGTGTTTTTGCCTTTGCTTTGGACATTATCTGGCGGTGTAGATATTACAAGCACGAAAGGGTCTACAGAAGTTACTTTTTTACGCTTCTTATTGTCTTTCTTCACGAGGTCTTCATCCAAATGCAAAATGCCAAAGAATACAAACATAAGAGATTGATAGCATTGCAGGATTTGGATAATATTTCATGAATTGAGAAAGATAAACAAACGGGAAGAAAACGAACCCGAATCCATGCCTCTCCCACGAGCATACAAATTCATGAGGCAAAGTGCTGCATCCACGACATCTGAGCTATTAACTCTCACTATGTGTACCTACAAAAACACGATGCTTTAGAATAGAAAAGTATTCTTCAATCTTCGTATGAGCATATATACACATACAAATGATGAAACAATAACCTTCAATTTGCAAGGTTCGACCAAAAGAAAAATCAATATATCTCCCTTCAGTAACCTGTGAGATACCGAAAAACCCTTCCATCCAGCACTCAAACCATTCCTCTCCAGTAAATAAGACGTTTTGTATTCATTTCCCCATTCATCCACCAAAACAACAGTGGAATCATGTTTCGGCAAGTGTAGGTTGCAGAATTTCCTAGGCAGATGCTGTCATTAAAAGCATTAGCGCATAGAGCTCCATCTTGTTCACCAATGTGTCGTAGTCGTAGAGCACATCTAGCTAAGCTTAAAAAGATGTACGACTGGTTTTTAAGCTCTTATTTGTAAAATATAATTCTAAATTCTTTTCTCTTAACTTCTGAGAAAAGTAGCTCATAAGCTTAGCCAAACTTGCTCATATTTTTAAAAAACAGTGTAAAATTTCAGGCTTACCAGCCAAAATCCATGAGAAACATTTGATGGGAGCATACACTTGATAAAATTAGGGGCTTCACTCGCTACACTAGCCAGCACTCTATCTGCTCGCTCCATAACCGAAAATTGGGCTTCAATATCATCATACATGTCACTATACCTTGCCCTCTTTCGTACAATGCTGGGGTAGATCACAAAATCAGAAAATAATCCAAATTGTAAAGCCATTCAAATAAATTGCTGACCTTCCAGATTTCTTTGAATTATCTGAAGCCACCTAGTCAAGAATACAGGTAATCACATCAATTTACTGAACATATTCTAAACCATGCAAAGCATTAAGTCTCCTCACACATCACATAGGCTAATGAGAGGATTAAGATAAACAATGATCATTTATATGAGCCATCAAGTTGAATATCCAACTAATACATTACGCAGGTAACGTGATTTTAAAGTTAAAATCTCACCTCACTTAAATATGAAACGATTATTTGGACTAATCCTCTTGTTGTACTTTTAAGATGGAATCTCAAGACTGAATACCATATTGTGGGGCGTGTTAGGGGTAAAATCAACATCGGGTCTAGATAAAAACAATAATCAACATATACGGGATTGAGTTACTCCTCTATAAAAAGTTAACCATTAAAATGGAACCCGAGACTCAATACGTGAATTTCAAGAAACATATAAAATGATATACTACTATCAGCCATCTTCTAGAAAATGTAGAGAAAATAAAATTCTATAACTCTACTTTAATGTTAATAAACTTCGGAGAATAATTCGCATGAATTTCGTGTGTAATATTATGTCATTGCGAATGATTCACCCGTTACATTCCCCGGCTTTTTTTTTTAAAGGAGATCAAAGGATTTCACAGTCATCCCAAAGGAGGCTCAGACCTAGTCCCATTGACCTGGCTTCACTCTTTACCACTCTAGCTAAGCTTTGGCCTCTACATTCCCCAACTTTTTTTGACATTTACCCAACAAAGAGTCCCATAAATTACAATGTGGAAAATATCAGACGAGATTTTGTAAGATCAAATGTCTTCAATTATATCACGGTCATAAGCTACCATTTGGAACATAGATTTTCATGAACTCCGAAAATTGAAATTAACATAAAGAAAATCGAAAACCACGCAACGAGATTCGGTACAACCTCATTCACCAATTGGCGGAATCTGGTGTAATCTTAGTTCGTCACAAAATTAGGGTTTCAAAAGTTCGACCAAATCGCACTTTCGGTCACCGAAAAGACACAAAGCAGAACAAATTACATATTTATTATAGGAAAACCAAGAGAACCCACATTTAAAAGTGCTCCTATATTCTTTCTCTGAGCCAAATTTTTTGTAAAGAAACTCAATAATATCAGCAAAAATAATAGACATCGTGCTATTCATTATTCAAGAACCACAAATAACACAAAAATGCAACTCACTCCATTATGCTTAGATTTGAGATTTTTGGGCTTCTTTGGAACTATCTTTTTCTTGGTTCCCATTTGCACTGTCTCCTTCTTTTCCTATCAAATAAAAAATTACAATTACATGAGCGAAAATCACAGGCAGAAACTAAAAAAATAAAATTAAAAAGACCTTGGATGAAGAATGAGAATCAGTAAAGTTTTGGATCTTAATCTCATGTAATTTTTCTTTTAGTTTCTTGGTTTCCATGGCGATTCCTGTCCTGTCCTGTCTGTCTATTTCTACAACCTGGTATACATTTTATGAAAACGAGTGTAGTAAGAAAGAGCCGAAACAGACACCGAAATGGAATTAAGCAGACAGTAAATGAGGACCCACTCAGCGGAAATATAGCGTTGTTGTATTTTGTTGCGAGACAGCCAGGAGTATAGGATCAAAGTATTAAGCAGGCCTGATTGTTCGAATGGTCAATCAAATATAACCAGTGCTACTATCTAATAATTGAACTTAAAAATCATGTATTTTAATGATTGCTAAATTAGACCAAGTGTTACTATTTATAACAAAACTTAAAATTGTATATCAATAGTCGCTAAACTATGCACTATATTATTCATCCATCACTTAAGTCGATGTTGTTTGTTTAACCAAACAAATCTTTCCACGTGGATCGTATTAAATATCCACCCAAATCCACATAAGCAAAGCTGTTTGCAAAACACGATTTAGCTTGTGATTTTCAATGTCCTATCGAGGAATAATAGGGTCTTCTTTCATCAATAAGACGTTGAAAATCATGTTTTGCGAACATTCCTTAGTAAATTTGGATAATCATTGAGATACAATTTTAAGTTCATATATTAAGAAGTAACACTTTGTATACTTCAGTGACCATTGAGATATTATTTTAACTTCAATTATTAAAACACTTGATATAGTTCAATGAACATTCATTTTATACTAGGTATTTGAGTTATCTATTTCAGGAAACGGGTATTGAAAAATGAAATGCATAATTCGTTCAACACAGTTATTGGTTGTGTCAGTTTTTGAGTCAGTAATTTTACTTTACTATTGCCTTGACTTTAGATTGTAGTTTTGTCACAGAATTCCAAAATGGAAGTTTGTTAGGTATTTAATGTAATTGGCAAATTTGTGAATAAAAATGACTAAAGTTGATATGTTGTAAAAAGTTAAGAGTAATGTGCAAATAGTGAAAGTTGTGTTATTTTAGGTTTAGGGTTCAAGAATGGGAAAGAAGGAAAACGGACGCTGAATTTCGCTAAACTGTCGCCAAGGTTTGGTTCGACCGTCAAAAACGGAAATTTCATCGTCCGACTGTCGCCTTGCCTTTATTCGAGCGACAATCTGTCGCTCGACCCTCGCTCGAACGAAAGTGTCATCCGAGAATTTTTTTTTTTTTTAATTCGTTTTTTTAAGGTTTTTTATCCGGTCCATTCATTCCCTAATTTACATATAAATATTCAAACGCCACAAAACGGTTTTATAAGGTTGAACATTGAGATAAACACATTCCTTTGACATCATCTTCATATATTTTGCTTTCAACATTCGTCCTATTATTGGCTATTGGCGATGAAAACATCAAATTCACAATCCAAATACTAAACTGCTACTTCCTTCATATCTGTTAGAGTCTTTAAAGATCAAGGAAAGATGACTGGAGTTCCAGTCCTTGAAGAACGCGATGTTCTTCGTGAATCCACAGGAGATAGACGATTTCACAAAGTTAGGAGTTGCTGCAGGAGAGCGCAATTCAGGATAGCTTTGGAATCTGCAATTGGGAGTTGGTGCGGAGCACAAAATCAAAAGCTGTTAGAATTGCAGTATGGAGGTTAGATAATACGTGTCGTCGTCTAATCTGGTAGACTGTAAGTTATAAATCGTTTATAGTGGATTGTTTACTGACAAAGTGCCTAGAGTTTTTACTCAGTTGGAATTTCTCCGTGATCAATTATGTGTTATTTATTGCTTTCATAATTGCAGTAATTCAACATAGGAAAATCTGAATTGGATGATTAACCATCTGAAAAATAATTAATAGTGACTTATTGCTATTTAATTGTTAAGTAATTTTAATTCCGCATAATAACCTATTCACCCTCCTCTAGGTGTAGTTTGGATCGAACTTTGTATTTTCAATATATACAGGGGTTAATTAACAGATGGCATTTAGAACGGAAAGCAAGATTTTCTCCTCTCATCATTTTTTCTTTTTCTGGTTTCCTGCTCTGCTATTTTTTCTGGTTTCCTGCTTTGCATTTCGTTTTGTTACATGGTGAGTTTCTCGTCGTTCTTTTTCAGGTCCTCGATCTCATCCTCTAAATTTTTCATCAGCCCTTTAACCTTCAAAAGTTTCACTTCAAGATCTCTAATATCTGCTTCTGCTTTAGCCCTTTCATGTTTTTTGATTCAATAATCACTTGGGATTTACGTGAAAGGCTTACAAGCTTATATAGCCGTGCACGTAGAAATCCAACCTCCAAGCCTAAACCCTCTATAGAGTTTCATCACAACTTCCAAAATGATGAAGAGATGTGCTAATCTTGGCAACTCTTGTAGCATCTGCAATGTTAATAGTTTCAGAAATCGCTCCAGCAACTAATTTACTGTTAAGGCCTTCGACAAGATGCTTGTGAAGGAATATTTTTTGGCTGGAGCACATCTCCTAATATTTTGTTTGAAGATTCTGTGGTATCTCCGAGACTAGAATTAGGCCATTAACCTGAATATTCAATCTTTGAAACTTTTCACGTCTTTAAAGTCCATAGAAGATTCTTATAATCTGATGCCATCCATAATTCTGGAGCCAAATTCATCTCTTTCATTCCTAGATAGATCTGCTTCAGGCTCACTATCAGAAATAAATATTGTCGATTTTTCTCTTGATGAATGTCTACGGCAGACAGCTGCTGTTTCACAATTTCACTAATCAGTGCTCTTTCTTCTATTTGCACAAATACCATTTTCAGTTAAACATTTAACGTATTATTTCTTGGAAAATGTTCTAGGAAAGTAATATGGAGAGGTAGATGAACATGTATCGATTTGGTTGACATGAATATCTAAGTTTAGAAGACCAATAGCCCAATCAATCTCTGTTAATCCACTTGCTCTCACAATGAATACCTCAAGAAAATCAAATGAAAAACCTACAAAACAAACACGCAGATTTTAGTATAACTGTAATCAGAGCCGGTCCTGTGATTGTCGGGACCTGAGGCGAAGTTCATAAATTAGGCCCCCAAAATAACGTAAATGCAAAATTTAACGGTGTATTATGCCACCTAAGTCTATATCTAATGCCCAATGATTAACCTAAAAGATAATTACAAAATATCTTAATCATCTCACGATTAGAGTTTTCAATATAGTTACTATGTGTACCTATGCAATTGTTGATCCTACAATAACCAATCATATAAGCCGACGATGCCTCAATTATATAAGCCGACAAGGCTTCAAACATTTTCAATATATTTAATAACAAATTAAAACAAGACATTGCTTACCTGAGAAGTAGAATTTCACGAAAATTATGGAATCACACCCTTGAGAATTTCACCGTCACAACTCACAAGCCTGAAATAAAAATTTAATATCAAACATTAATACAAATATACAAATCTATTGTATTAGTCCATGATTCTATTCATCAAAAATTCATAATCCTATTACAAATTGTACAACTCACAAAATAATGACAAAATACAGTTTAACGACCAGTGTGAAATTTAATACAAGTGGACCTTATTAGAGCTAGAGCATACCGCACTAACCATGTAAACACATCAATTGTATGTCTCATACAGTCATACCACACTAATCATGTAAGCCTGGACCACACATATATTACCAATCTCAAATTAATCATTTAATTTCAACTGCAGCCATCCATTATACATAGAAGACATGATTCATGCATGATATGAGTAGAATGCAGAGAATTAACATTTATGTTGTTCCCACTCTTCACACAATTTACAGTATTCAGAATTATCTTGGTCACAGTAGTTGAATATGTACCAAACAAATACTAATACCCTAAGAAAGCTTATGGACATACAAAAATACAAGTGCTTTCACCATGTCTCAAGGATCTGATACCAATAAAATATACATTGCTCAACATCGCAAATTGAGAGCTTTATAATCAGCTAAACTATGTCCTAGATATTTGGAATCCCAAAACAAATTTCTCGATCCTCCAAATATGAGGAAACAAAAGAAGGGAACATGAACCCAAAAAGTTCTTATTCTTTTTGCCACCTTTACAAATTATTGCAGATTATACCTTCAAGGCTTCAAATGCCATCCCATAATTTGGAAGTCAAGCAAAATTTCCAAAATCATTTGTCCATTATCACATTTATGTTCTAACCCTATAAACAACAAGATATTATTGGTCATAAAACAGTAAAACCACATATCAACAAATTGAATACAAACAACTGCACAAATCAAGATCTGTAGCACATAAAACTGAATTAGTATATCGAACAAATCCATTTATTCGCCTTCCTCTTCTCCTACTTTTCTGCAGTACTACCACCATGTAATTTACTCTCTCGTGATCTATTATTGAAATTCCTCGATGGTGATTGACCTTCGTTATCATCCATCCCGGACCCAATATATTTACCTGCACTTCCATTCACATTCATGGACTTCCTTGTCGGCTTTCGTCTGGGAGGAAGAAGATAAGCAGGGCCAACCAACATGCCAAGGAAATGAGGCCCTCGTCGCCGTCGCCGGTCAGGTAAGAGTCATACTTGGAGTTGCTGTTGGAGGCGGAGAGTCTGTCATGGTTGATTGTCGAGCAGAAGAGCTGAGGAGTGGAGGAAATGAATGAAATATTAAAAAAAAAAATTTGGGCCAAAAATAGGCCCCCTCAGATTTTGGGCCCGAGGCGCCGACCTCATCTGCCTCATAGCAGAACCGGCCCTGAGTGTAATTCAATTAGCATTGTTAACAAGTTTATTGCAATGACTTAGACTATTATTATGAAATATTGATTCGTTCGGTCACTTTACCATTTATAAGATGTAGAACAGGATATTGATTGTGACATATGGAAATGTTTACATTGTGCTGTATAGGAACGTATTTAGTTTAGCATTTCATGTTTTGACACGTTATGTTGGGTTGTTCATTCAGTTATATATTGTTTCTATGTTTATGATGTTTGTGAACACCGTGCCTGTCGATGTATATTGTGACCGGCTGATATAGCTTAATTAGGAATATATGTTACAGGTTTAAACACGGACCGTTATTTCTGGAGCATTATTGGTTGTGACTTGCTGGTGAAAATCTTGGAGATGATTGAATTGTTATATTAAACACTACCTCTTTATTACCTATTTAGTAAATATGTTCTGCTATTAGTAGTGAGTTATGTAAATATTCAAAACTTCGCGGTAAATTACAAGTCAGTAGTGGTTGTGACTAATTGTGATCATTTGTGACATGTTTATTTTAACTTGAATGGCATCTGCATCTATATGTGACTAGTTGTGACCTGATTTTACTTGATAGAACCTATTCACACACATACAATACATATTTGTTTACTAAAAAAACATACAGTACTTCAATGAATATAACAAAAACAATGCAATAATTCCTTCATAAACTCTAAATACAAATATTCATCCATTATGCCATTAAGTTGAAAAATCCACAAACAATTAATACCAAATTCATTTACACACGGTACAATAACAACTACTCCATCAGAAAGCCATCATCAATTAATATATTCTCCAACATATATCAACCTAGTCAACCACAAAATCAATTCAATCGACATTTTGCTCATTCATCTAACTTTGTTTTGCCTCTTCCACCATGCCTTAGCTACCTATTCTTGAAGAGCAACGCTACAATTTCCATTCTGGCTTTCCCAGCATCAAATGGTATGGCATCTTAGCAAGATCATTGTGTAATAAAAACTGTACGCACTTGATAAAAAAAGGTCACAATCATGCCTACAATATTTAAAGAAGACAGCTATAAGTAAATATAAAATAAGGATGAAAATTGTTATTATTGTAAAATAAAGACATACAATCCTACCCATTTTGTTGTTGAGGTAAACCAGTTACAACGTTAACATTCAGCTCCATTGACTATTCATCTTTGCCCTGGTTTTCATCCACAAACCAACCATTTTCAGCGTGTAAGTATCCAAAATCATAATGTAGGACAAATTACTATGACTTCAACACATACATAAACACCCTGACTCCGAAAAATACATACTTTGACATTTTATAAAGGTTGGAACACATCATAAACACCTTGACTCCAAACAACACATCATTTTATACAGGCAGGGATGGACCCCGCACCCGGCCGGGGGCGGCCGCACGTGTTGGGATCCACCGAGTAGTTTTTAGGAAGAAGTGGCGACTAGCGAGGCGCTGTTCATCTTCCTTCCGCCTAGACCGGTTCATCTTCCCGCCTTCTGACTCTGGAGTTTTGGTTTCTTTATTTTTTTTTTTTTTGTTATTACAATGGGTCGTTGCTACCCAGCCCAGCCATTATCCTTTTTTTTTTTCTTTTTTTAATGGGAAAATTAGGCTCCATACGGTAAAAAGGAGACTAAATTGAAAAATACCCTTTTAAAACTAATTAAACAATTCATCAGGTAAATAATACGTCCTAAACCTATAACCCAATCTTCATCTTCTCCGGCACTTACACTCAGTCGCCCTTCCCAAAAGCAGCAGTCGAAAATGGTGAAGGGTCGCCAAGGAGAGTCAGGTTGTATGTCTGAGCCT
>CAIGRF010313846.1:31917-43195 GCA_903798235.1 Fraxinus ornus | reverse complement strand
ACTCATTGATGAACTTCCTGATCCAGACTACAACTTTTTCTGCTTTCTAAAATAATAATGTATAAAGCTTCTGCTATTGAGTCAACGAAACATTTCCAACACACCTTTTAAGAGTAAACCAATATCCTGATTGAGATATGCTATCATTCTAGTCTGACTAAAAGTTAGAATCAGTGTATCCATGAACTCTTATTTCATTTTCTAAATAAAAATCTTCTCTATAAATTAAAATAAGTCAAGCAATCTTCTAGAATTATCTCTATGGATCAAGTTGCTTACCTCATATCTATCACGAAAAATTATTTGACAACCATAATTTCAACAATTGAAAAAGGACGTTGCTTCCTATAATATGTCTCATACATACAATATTAGGAATGCGACAATACTCCCACTATCTTCTTGTAAACACACAGTTCATCTTCATTTTTTGATAAAATCAAATATTTTGACTTTCACATCAAATTAAAGATTTCAGTTCCAAGAAACTTGTTTCAATTCATATATGGATTGATCAAACTTGCATACCTTGTTGGCCTATTTGAATTCAAAACTTTCAGGCTGTATCATGTACACTTCCTTTTGTAAATTTATGTTAAGGAATGTAGTTTTGGCATCAATTTGCCTTAACTCATAGTTATGATATGCAGTTATTACAAGCAAAATCTGAATGGACTTCAGCATGGCTATAGGCAAAAAGTTTAATCAAAGTCAACACATTGTCTTTGTTTATAACCTTTTACTACTAGCCTTGATATGTATGTATAGATGTTTCTATCTACGTCGACCTTTTTCTAGTAAACCCACTTACAACATATGGATTTTATCTCATCAGGAGGGTCAACCAAGGTCCAAACCTTGTTTTCATACATTGAGTTCATTTCGAATTTCATTGCTTCCTACCATTTCTTTGAGTCAACACTTGACTTTCCTTCTGTGTAATTATTAGGTTCATCATCCTTAATTTGTAATGTCTGATTAGTAATTATGGATTCGTACATTCTAGAAAGTCGAATGATCATACAAGATTTACACAGGGAGCTGACGTGTCCTCAGAAATCTCTATTTCTTGAGAGTATCTCTCTCAGAAGGTATGGGATCAGACTTAGTTTCATCTACTTGGTCTACTATGTCCGTGGACCTTGCGCTCCTTCAAGTTCTATTTTACTCCCATTGTTCTCTCCTAGAATGAACTCTTTCTCTAGGAATATGACATGTCTTGAGATGAATACATTCTTCTCAACTGGAATATAGAATTGATATACAATTGTCTCTTTTGGATATGCCAAAAATATATATTTATCGGACTTAGTCTCAAATTCATCCGGTTCACTACGCTTCAC
This sequence comes from Fraxinus ornus, assembly GCA_903798235.1. Taxonomy (NCBI): domain Eukaryota; kingdom Viridiplantae; phylum Streptophyta; class Magnoliopsida; order Lamiales; family Oleaceae; genus Fraxinus; species Fraxinus ornus. The sequence goes on along the minus strand of CAIGRF010313846.1, from coordinate 41,852 downwards.
ATAAGCGTTACAGTCTTAAAATTTCAAATGCGAGAAGTTAAGTGTTCTACTTTTCCATAACTCGTATGAAGTTTTGTCAACCGACTTAGATGTGACACAATTTAGTACATAGCATGTGGCAATCAGTGCATAACCCCATAAAAATTTTAGAAGGTTTGCATAGCTTGTTATTAATTGCACTATATCTAATAGTATACGATTTATCATTTTAGATACACCATTATGTTGCAGTGTATGTAGAGGAATCCACAGCGAGAGAATCTCATTCTCTTTTAGATAATATAAAATTTTCCCTTTTAAATATTTTCCACACCGATCGGATCTTAATGTGAGAATACATTTACATATTTATTTCTCTATTTATAGCTTGAATCCCTTGAATATTTCAGGAGTTTCATGCTTGAATTTCATCAAATATACATGACAATTTCTAAAATAGTCGTCATTAAATATGATGAGATAAGAGAAATTTCATCTAACATTAGTTGATATGGGTCAACATACATCACTATGTATTCGGCTCAATAATTATGTAGTTCTTTCTCCTTTTCAAGTAAAAGGAGATTTGGTCACTGTGTTTATAACAGACATGATTCGCATTTGTCAAATGATTCAAAATCATTTGACCCAAATATATATCTCCATGTAATTTTGAGATTGCATTCTCAATTATGTGACTAAATCTACAATACTAGATATAAGTGTTATTCAAATTATCAGTTTTATGACTTTCAATTTCTATACTCATTATAGAATACTCAATATTTAGAATATATATCATTTTGTAATTTACTGTAACCCTTAAGATCTTATCAAGATAAAAAGATCAATAACTGTCCTTAAGATTGAAATAATTCATGTCCAAACATGAAGTTCAAATAATTTTCTTGGTAATGATGGGAACAAAATAACATCAATCTACTTCTAATATTAAGCCTAAAAGCAATGGCAAGAAGTATGCTCCTACAGACAATACATCAACATTTGCTCATTTTCAATGTGTAACTCAACTTCTCCATTTCGCAGTGATCTACTTCTATTTAGTTTCTACATGTTTATAAATATGATATCTATTTCTAGTATTTAATATCCAAGAAGCTAATGACGTAGATATAAGCCTTGCGTTTTCTTTTCTAATAACTCATCATTCTAAAATGATAATAAAGGTAATTAGATTTGGTGTTGTCCTTATTCGTTTTGACTGTCTTAGCCGTCTTGGTTGTTTTCCCAAAGCATCCTTTAGACTCCCGTAGAGAAATCTATTATTCACACAAACCCTACGATGACTTATCGGCTGCCTTGCTTGAGGAATAGTTTCATGAAAATGGAGACGAACCGGATAACGTTCGATCTTGTTTCCAGATTGAGTAGAAAATGGAATATATGATCGTTTTGTTCTTTTGTGCATCTCTGTAATGGGTAAATCTCCATGAAAAAGGGACTACTATCGTGTAGTTTGTGATTGGATGTAACTGTTGAGATTTTCTATCGAATTCATCTTTCTCTTACTAGATATCTTCTTGTTTCTCTGGGTAAATCTCCATGAAAAAGGGACAACTTTCATGTAGTTTGTGATTTAGCAGTTTGGAGTTCTTCATTAGGAAGGAAGCAGTCAAAGATTACGACTGAAATATTTCAAAATTGAAAAATTATATCATTGGCTAACATATGCTGCTACGCTTTTCGAAAATATCTGGGAAAGACGTGTTGATTTTTAACACTCTCCTCGGCAATTACTTCCTTGATTTTATGTGTCATACCAAGACGTTCACAGAATTATACAGACTTAGAAGAATTTAAACTTATAGTGAACATGTTTGCAACTTGGTCTTCAGTCATGATTGGTTTCTTTTCTATTTCTTCATTTAACACCTTCTCTGAGGAAATGATAATGAACTTATGCTTAGTTCTTGCATGAAATACAGGATTTTTCTACTAGTTGTATAGCTGACTGATTATCAAAATGAAGTTTCACATGGTAGTCTATTTTCTGGTACAATTCTTTATCAGCTACATTAACTATGTACTTTTTTGAGCCACCATTGCCGCTAATCTATATTCAGCTTCAGTAGTCGAGAGTGATACTATTAGTTGTCTCTTACTACACCAAGAAATTGGTTCTAAACCGAGATAGAAAACATAGCCGGTTGTTGATCATCTTGGCATGGTCTCTAACATAATCCACGTCACAGTATCCAACTATTTTGATTACTCTTCCTTTCTTGTATAATAGGCCTAACATATCTTAATCTACGCCTAACAACTTCTAGATGAGGCTTCTTTGGATTCTGCATAAATCGGCTTGCCACTCCAACAATGAACGAAATATCTAGTCTCATCAATGTCAAGTAAATTAGGTTTCCCACAAGTCGACGATAGATAGTATTATCCTCCAAATCTTTGCCTTCATATGAACATAGCTTAGCATTTAGCTCTATGGGGGTAGAGATAGGTTTGCAGTCAAGCATCTTGAACTTTTGTAGATCTTTAGCATACTTCTGTTGACATATAAATAATCCTTCATGTGTTTGTTCTAGCTCGAGCCCAAGAAAATGTTTCAATTTTCCAAGTTCTTTCATTTGAAGTCGGACCGATAAACTAGTACTATTGCTAGTTTACCTTCACGTGCATTCACAAATATACTTGAATCTGAAGATGCCATTGTCTGAAGATGCCATTGTGCACTCACCTTGGACTAGGAATTCTACTATCTTCCCGTACCAAGCATGCGATGCTTGTTTTAATCCATATAGAACTTTCTTAACTTGCAAACATACTTTGACTGAGTTTTGCCCTCAAAACCTTATGGTTGTTCCATATATATATCTCGATCTAACTTTCCTTGAAGAAAAGTGTACTTGACATCCATTTGCTATAACTTCCCAACTTTATTTGCCGCTAGTACTAGTAAAACTCCAATTGTGGTAATCTTAGCTATAGGACTGAATGTCTTGTCATAATCAAGTCCATCTTTTTTAGAAAGTCCTCGAGCCACTAGCCGCGCCTTGTATCTCTCTATAGAACCATCTGGTCAAGTCTTCAACTTGTAAGCCCACTTATAAAAATGAGTTTGACATCCTTAGGCTTTGGAACGAATTCCGAGGTTTGGTTTTCTCTCCAAGCAGAAATTTCTTCTTACATTTCTTTTCTCCAATTTATGCTCCTGGATACTTATTTATATGTGGCTACCTTTTTAATGCTCTTTTCTTCAAGGACAACTGCATTAGTATATCTAGGATTAGGTTTTCGTTGTCTGCTAGACCTTTTGAGCTGAGGTGTTGGACTATTTTCCTTAGCCTCTTCACTTGATGTTCTATGTACACCAGTGTCCCACAGACTTTCAACTTTTTCTGCAGCTTCTTCTACGTTTGGCTCCAGTTCTCTTCCATCAACTGAATGTGTCTCTTCCTCTGAGCTTTTGGAATCATTTTGCATGCTCTCTATTGGATCCTTCAATCTTTCATTCATTTCATTTGAATCTGGAAGTGCGATAGCTTCAAGTGACCACCAAGATGAGCCTTCAAATACTACATTTTTTTATGCATAGCAACGATTAGTGCTAGGATCATGGCACCACCAACCTTTTCTATTATCATTGTAACCAACAAAAATGCACATAATCATCTTTTTATCAAAATTGCTTCAAAGGTGATCATGCACGAACATACAACAAATACGCCTGAACACTTTAAAGTGGTATAATGTGGATTGATACTCTGTAGTTTTTCAAAAGGTGAGATTGACCCCAACCGTTTGAGTAGTAGCTTGTTGATCACGTATTCTGTAGTCTTCATGTATTCGGCCTAAAACCTGCTTGGAACATACTTAGTGCTTGTCTGTTTCTGATTCTTTACAAAATTTTCATTACTTTTGTGACTATTGGAACAAGAGGCAGCACACCTTATTTGACTTCCTATCTCATAAATGGGTCCCATTTGCTGAAAAGAAACGGCTACAAAATTGATTTTTTGGAACAAATAATAAGCAACAGACAAGCCCTTAGCATGTAGCGTGGTTCGACATATTTCTGGTAATGATTCTTTATCTTAGATACTCCATTCTGTTGAGGCGTGTTTGGACATGTCAACTGTCTTCTAACTCCATTCGCAAATAATCATAGAACTCTTTAGAAGTATATTCTCCCCCATTGTCTAAGCATAGGCATTGAATCTTCATTCTTGTTTTTCCTTTTACCTCCTTTTTGAATTCCTTGAATTTTTCAAAAACTTCAAATTTTTCTTTCATGAGGAATATCCATACATACCTTGAGGAGTCATCAATAAAGGTTACTATATATTGATAGCCATTAATGGATGTATCCTTTACTGGGCCAAACACGTCAAAGTGAATCAACTCTAATAGTGCTCTAGCTTGGAACTTTGACTTATGGGTCACCATAATGGATGCATCATTTACTAGAGTTATAGTGAATCAAATCTAATGGCGTTCTGGATATGAAATTTTGACTCTTCAAGTGGTAGCTGATGTGCTTTGTCATACTAACATCCTACGCAAACGATATCCTTTCGAACTTCAAGTTGAGAAGTCCGTTGAGTAATAACTTGTTCATTATAATTCTTAGCTTTTGGTAACGAACATATCCTAACCTTACATGCCATAAATCCAAAGTGTTGTTCATTTGTGTCTTGTCAACATATGTAGATTCTTCTGACATAACATAGATAGATTTTATCTTTTGCCCATCCAAAATTGGTGCTTATATAATCTTCACATCTTTACATACTTTGACATCTTCAAGACCAAACACCACATAGTTACTTGGTGTTGTCAATTGTGATACTGGCGATAAATTCTTCATCCCTAGTACACGATAAACGTCATGAAGCTATACCTCGTGTAGGTTGAGGCGTGGCACTATCATCGTACTACCGATGTGAGTGATAGGCAATCTTGAGTTATTGGCTATCACAACAACCCTGTTGCCTTTGTAATTTAACATGTGAAACAAATTTTTATCTTAAGTCATGTAATTTGAACACCCTGAATCAACAATACAATCTTTCTGGTAATCCACTTCTCCCTATCTATTTGTGATGAGAGGTTTTTTTGCATTTGTTGCTGGGACAAAACTATCTTGACAAATTTATCTTCAAAATCTACTTTTTCTCCTAAGTAGACTTCATCATCAAGACTTGTTGCAGCGAAAAAAGTTCCAAAATTCCATTTTTCTTCAACTTTGATCACACATTGATGCTTATTTGAAGTCACAGATTTTCCTTGGGTAAATCTTAACTTCACTCGACAATATTTTGCATAGTGTCCTTTACGCCCACAATTATAACATGTGACACCAAAATTATTGTTCTGTTTTGAATAACGATCATCTTTTTGTTGGATGTTCTGAGCTCCCCTTGATTGGTAGTGCATCCTTTCATGAGTCTTTGATTTTATTTATCTTTACTCTTTGATGTTGCAGTAACATTTCTACTTGGCTTTCCTCTTCTTCTATTACTGAAGAGTGCCTCTTCCTTATTATTTAACAACATTCCTACTCCCTGTGAACTGAGAGTTTCTTGGCTAGCTAAAATACTCTCAAGCTCATATAAAGATGGTTGTGTCGACCAACCACGAATCACTATAACTAACCTATTATACTCAGGGTTTTAAGCCATGAATAATAATTCTCCGCATCCTCGGCTCACCAATTTTAGATTTAGAATCTAATTTTGAGATTTCATGGCAAAAAGACTTTACCTTTGTAAAGTATTACCCGATAGACAAATTTCGCTGCAAGATCTCATCAACTTATTCTCGAGCATTTGAAGTTGTTTGTCATTAGTTCTAAAAAAAAGAGCGTATGTATCCCATATCTTCTTTGGTGTATCCACATCTTCTTAGTGCTTCGACAACTCTTCATCTATTGTTGTTTTTAGCACATACATAGCTTTGCCAGCTTTTATATCCCATTTCTTAAGTGCCTATGCATCCTCTGCAGAGGGGGATGTGGTTTTGCTACCACCAACAACTCTCCATAGTCCTTGTCTACGCAAATAGGACTCTAAACATGTACGCCAATATTTGTAATTGATGTTGTTCAACCTCTTAATACTTCCATGGTAGAAAGTAAGTATGTGGCTCGGTATACCTTCTTGTATACTCTCAAGATAGCATGGTCTCACAGTAACAAACTGCATAGCCTCTTATTGTGCATGAGCAATGAAACTATGAGTAGTACCTTGACATGGTCCCCGATCATCAAGCTCTGATACCAAATATTAGCACTTAAAAGGGATAAAGGTACACTTATATTAAATCAGGAGAAGTACATGAAACTATAGTAACAATCGTTCAAAACACGACTATTATTTTTCTGCACTCACATAACAAGGAGCCGAAGCTCTTACACACTCAAAACTAATCAACCATGTTAGGTTCAATATTGTAAAACAATTTTGTGAACAAAAAGGACTTAATTGAACATGTGTAAAAGTCAAGGAGTGAAGTACAATTTTGTATAGTTGAGTTAGGTAGCCTAGGGTATGAGTTCGAGTTTGGAAACAAGGAAGAAGTAGCGCCAAAATTTCGCTAGCCTCACGCCTGGCCATCACTCAAGCGACAAAAACAAAATGATTGTCGCTTGCTTCTCGCCCAGACGTCACTCGAGCGATTACCCTTGGCTTGAGCAACAAGTCTCCCTCGCTCGAGCAATATTGTTACGAGGCTAACCCTAGTTCGCGATTTTGGAGAGTTTTACACAGCCCATACTACTCATACACCTCCAACTATAAATACAGATACTCTTACACTAAAATTTGTGCCTTATTGGTATAATATATTCATATAATCTTTTAAGAGATCCAAGAACATAATTCATTGGTGGAATCATTCATATCATTCTTGAGATCTGGCAATCAAGTTTTGGGAAAACATCAAGGTTCGTGAATAAAAAATGCCTGACTTCCTTAACACTTTGAGGAATGTACTCTCTTGATCGGGAATTGGGAGAGGTGGACTGCAAGAACATGAAAAACATAAGAATTGGAGATTCTTGGAATTCCACTTGTAAGAGACAATTGAAGAAGATCGGAAACTAAAAGGAGATAGCAGATCTTAGAAGCTACAGAAAGTAGATCATGAAGTCTAGTGGAGTTGTCTAGACAGCATGTAACTGTAGGAGATCGGGAAGCTGGTGGGTACAGCAAATCTTGGAGATTACAAGAATTACAACAGCGGGAACTAGTAGAATTTGCTAAGCTGGAAACGAATTGTAATCCATATTGTCTATACTGGAGGTAACTGGCTTCGCACCGAAATGTTTCCCACATTGGGTTTCTCCGTCAACAATTATTGGTGTTCTTTATTGTTTTTCATATTACAAACTGTGGTATTTAAACATAGAGAAATTGGACGTGTATGCTTAATCACTTAGAAATTATTAAAAAGTAATTTGTTGTTTTTAATAAAATAATTCCACCCATATGGTCAAAACTAAAAATGGATAGTTATAACCATTTGGTAACTTAGTAACCGTTAATTTGGTAATCCGTAACTTTCAAAACACGCACCCTAAAAACTGATCAGAACACACATTCAAAACTGATCATAATGCACTCTCTCAAAAATCATTAAACCGCGCACACATACTTGACAAAATGAGACAGCTTCCCTAAATATAGAAATCTATAGTCGGCAGCCAGCAGGAGAAGAACAAGCAGCTGCATCATCGGACTAATAGCAAATGAATACATCAACTTCTTCTTTTCAATGCAATTAATTTTACGAATTGCCAATAAAATCCTTGTGTAGCTGTCTTCGAGAAGAAGGGACTGAGCAGATTTCTTCATTAGGAAGGAAGCGGTCAAAGATTACGGCTGGAATACTTCAAAATTAAGAAATTATATCATTGGCTTACTTATGTTGCTATGCTTTTGGAGAATTTCTGGGAAATGCGTGTTGATTTTTAAGACTCCTTTCTTGTGGAATTTAATAGTCTTAAGGTGAATGAAGGGGTCGACATCATATTATATACCCATAAAAAATTAAAATTTAGATATTTATCGAAGTCAAAGTTAATTAATTTTAACGACATTTTATAGAATTCAAAACTTTTCAACAACACAAAATCGACCAATTCAAAGTTTTATTGTAGAAAGTGTTCCCGCATTTTCTGAGAATTGCGAGGTTAACCTTCGGATGGGGGAATTACACGACCTTATTATGAATACTAGCAAATTAAAATGTGTTCAAGACCATTTTTAGACTTCTCCCCGAAGTAGTGAAGATTTGCAATCCATGTTTTCTAGACATCGGAAGTAAAAGAAGGGAAAACAAATTTCTTTGGGTTTGATACATCAGTTTGATTTTTGTTTATACACATCAAAACTGGTCAGAGAATGTAGATAAGTGTACATATAAGTGCACTTTCTATTTGTGGAATGGAATAAAGTCAATAAACCTTATTCCATTTAAAATAGTTCAGGAGAGGATATGAGTTATTAGTCTTTCTACTATATGCAATTTTTTTCCACATTGATGGTTTATGTACATTCACGAGTGAATTGCATATTATGGATGTGTTTGAACCATATTATTTTGGAAGAATGTATTCTGTAATAGTAGATTGATAGAGAATGTGTTGTTGAAAAAGAAGAAAAAGTTATTGATGTGATGGAAAATATTATTTTATTATAAATTGTGTGGTTTAAAATGAGTAGAAGAATGAGAATGAAAAAAATATATTAATCATACATGAGCTATATAAATGTCGTGTGATCTCGCATTTTGTCCTCATATTGAGACCTATTTGAACTAGATCTTTCAATTCTTGCGCTTAAAGCTGGATTGACGGATTTTAAAGAAGAACGATTTTCTAGGGTAAGGAATGGATAAAAATAATATGTTTAAATTATAAATAGATAAAAATAAGTAGTAAATAAATACATAATATTCTTAAATCTCACTCATTTTACACGTCTTTTTTTGATAACTGCAGTGTTTCCAATACTATATTAGACAGATATACGTTACCACAATAATAATAACAACAAAAAAACTTCATCTGCATAACAATCACTCTAGTTAAAAAGTCTTAATTCAAAAACAAGAAAAAATGAAAACAAAAAAGGTCAAGGTCAACCATCTAATCCATTTTCGGAACTGCAGTGCCTCTAATTGCCACGCAAAGCATAAACATTAACGGTCTATATTGTATACAGATACAAATTAACAACAACAACAACAACAACAACAACAACTTCATCTACATGACAATCACTCTCGTCAAAAAATCTCAATTCAGGAACAAGGAAAAATGAAAACAAAATATTCAAGCTCAACCATCTTAATCCATTTTCGGAACTGCAGTCACGCAGAGCATAAACATTTACGGTCTATACAGTATACAGATACAAAATAATTTAAAAAGAAAAATACATCTTCTACCCGTTTCATGGAATTTTTTTTTTTTTTTTTTCCAATTGTTGGGGTTTGATAGCCATTTATAATTGCGAAGAAATAATGAACAAAAGATAATACAAAACAATGGTTTAAAATTGAATAGTGTAAAGAAAAATAATGTTTCAGCCGAGTAAGATTCTTCAAATTAATTGGAGAAAATGCAGATACACTAATCAACACGAATGGTTGATTGGTGGGGATTTGTATTAGTTGATGGTAGATTCCTGGAGATGACCTTCATAATGAACACAATTCTATATCAAAATGATTTTCCATCGAAAATATAAAAAGAATTTGATTTAAGATTAAATAAAGAAAATAACTCGCTACATGATTGTTGCTGATGAAACGGAGAATATAAAAACCTTTGAACTAATCTTGAACTTTAATTGTGCCAACCTATGCTCTTCTTATCATTTTGAAATTTTAGAAATGATTATACTATCATAGAATTCTCAAAATGGGCAAGAGCATAATTAATGTAATATACCATTATGAAACATGATATTTTTGATAAA